>JABUQX010076927.1:12500-17500 GCA_015478945.1 Trachelipus rathkii
CGGGTAAATTCAGAATCTTGCAATTTCAGAATTTTTTTAGTTTAGTGTTTTACGAAAAACCTAAAAGTTTTACCAAAAAAAATTTTTATATAAAAGTTGTAGCAGACTAACAGGTGCAAGTGAACTGCAAAAAAAGTTTTTTTTAAAAATATATAAATAACCTAGATTTTTGATTTTTGCTTAAAAAAATTTTTTTTTTTAAAATTTGGAATTTTGATAATACGGTCTTGTATCAGAAAAATAAGCAACGCTTTTTTTAAAATTATTGATGACTACTATTTGATAGTACAGGTTTCAAGCTATGTATACATATAAAATACATAGTGATAGCACTTTTCATTAAAAAGTTATTTAACATTTAAAACCCCGGGGCAATTTCAGATTTCCATTCTATTTCCCCCCCCACCCCCCTCACCCTTGACTGGGGTGGCCAATTGACTCAGTAACCACGGGAACAACTCGGAGGCATCGGAAACCCATATAAACATACCCGAAAACAACAAAAACTAAAAAGTAGCTAAAAATTGCTAAGGGTGTCAGATTTAACAAAAAATCAGCTAAATCTGGCAATGCAGCTAATTTATCTAATTTATCATTCTTACTTACTACTAACACGTTAGGGAAGCTCATTTCAGCTAGTGTCAACCAAAAATGGGTAAAATTTATATTTTTTTTTAGGTTTTCTGAAATTGCCCCAAAAAAAAAAAAATTTTCCTTCTTTTTTTAGACATTTTTTAAAAATAGTTATTATTTTTATTTTTTTAATTTCTTTACATTAAATGATTGCCAAATGCCTATATTTTATTATTGGAAATAGAACTAATTTCTTTAAGTGCTATAGTTTTTAAGTTACAGTTACTTAAAAACCAAAAAAAGGCCGAAAAATTCTGAAATTACCCCGGTGACGGGTATATAATATATATATATATATATATAGTATATATATATATATATATATATATATATATATATATATATATATATATATAATATAATCTGTATATTCTATATATATATATATATATATATATATATATATATATATATATATATATATATGTTTTTCTATATTTTTGTTTTTTTTTTTTTACACAACCAAAACACCATCACTCCGGGCAGAAGCCGCCTAATCAAGGAGGAAAGTGTACTCACTTAACGTCCGAGCAGGACGAAGCCAGCCCAAGGAGAGAATAGCTCACATTCTCCCACCCGACAAGTTGCGAAAGCCTGGGACCCTCGCTTTGTTTGGGGAGTGCTCTAACACTGAGCTATCGGGCGCTTTTTTTATATAAATTAAAATTTAAATATATTTAAAAAAAATATATATATTCAATAATAGAATTCGCTTTCATGTATTTCCTAACCTAATGACATATACACATACACAACAAATATATACAAATATAAATATAACTACTATTATTAATACTATCATTATATTAATATCATTATCACTACTATCACTATCACTGCACTATGTTTTATATTAATATTGTAATGCCTACACAATATTTCACAATATATTAATATTATTTACCACCTATTCAACTAATATTTAAAAATTTTCATTAACTAATATTTACACTAACATTCTATTATTATATTATGCACCCCAATCACTGGTTTTACTATTATTTATGTTTGTAAATATATTTCACTTATATATTAATTATTATTTACCAACTATCACCTTATTAAAAATTATCGATTAATCATTATTATTATTTATCAATTATCACCAAATCACTGTTATTACTATTAGAATGTTAAACGATATATCACCACGCATTCGCGGAAAGATAAATGTGATAGAAGGGGTTTCAGCCCCTTCCTACCAGTGGAAGAGAATTTGGAAAAATTTACTTCATATGACTCGACGATAAACTTGGGAAACGCAGCTCCACGTCCTGCAATTTAGTATTTTAAATTTCTTCTTTATAATTTTAATATTTGTATTTAATTATCTCAAAATAGCCAAAAGAAATGATTTCAAAAATTTTGTTGCTCCTCTCCAACCCAGATTACAAATGAAATAAATTTTAAATGTTTAAAATTTTACATTTTTAAATCCAAAATGTAATTTTCTTTTTTCTTGAAATTTCTGCCACCATGAATAAATCAAAATGCTTTCCTTTCTCTTCTCTCTTCTCCTAAATATTCCAATAAAAACTTCGTAGATTGCAGGATTCGACTTCATCTCTTCAATAATAAATCGCCTCTGACTATCCTTCTTCTTTCCAATCTCTCTCTCTCTCTTCTGGTCCCTCTGTATTTCGCCTCCCCTCTGGTTTCCATGAGTCCACACTCGTCGACGTCGAATCATATTATATAAGTATAATATATATATATATATATATATATATATATATATATATATATATATATATATATAATATATATAATATATCTATAATATATATATAATATAAATATAACTATATATATATATATATATATATATATATATATATATATATATATATATATATACCCTCTGATTCATCGTTCGGGCACGAAATAACGTTACTTTTAAATTCTCGGGAGATGGTGCAAAATAAATTTTTAGTTACTTAAGCGACCTTTTTTCGAGGGAAACTAAAAAATTATTTACGGAATCTAAGTCTATAAAGAATTGATATTCAGGTATTCACATATTGTATAATTACCTCCCATTTTAATGGTGCACTTTTCTCTTTTGCGTTCATGTTCTTTACACACTCATACCTCCAGGCAACATATTACTGACTACTATTTTATCCACATATCATATATACATGATTAAGTACACACCCCTCTTCTAAATAACACCTTACAGACACCCCTACTATCTCATATCCCTGTGTGTGGGGGAGAAAGAAAATTGCGCACATCGTATGTCCTGCGTGTCGTAGAAGGCGACTGAGGGACGGTGGTAGTTGGGTTGGCTGCCCTACTACATCTATATCTTGCCAGGAAATGCCTAATGCACAAGCCTCGGAGAAGGTTCGTGATCGCCGTAAAACGTCTTCTATCTTTCGGCGAAATTGTATGAATTTGGGTATGGGTACATGGAATGTCAAGGAATAAATGTTGAGGAGAAGAGGAGAGAGGTGATGGATTGTATTTAGAAGGGCAAATTTGATTTGATCGCTGTGACTAACAAAGATGAAGGAAACGGTGAAAAATGAGTGGTGTGGTGTGAATGTGTGTGCTGTGCTGGTGTGGAAAGGAATGAGAGAGGGAGAAGAAGGAGTTGCAATTTTGATGAGTGACCTGTGGTACAAAGCTATGGTAGACTTTGGGTGTGGAGTACCAGAATTCTAATGGTTAAATCTAAGTTTGAAAAGGTCAAGGTAAGGTATGTGTGTTTGTGACGTATGGTCCATCTGGGGGAAACCGTTGAAGAGTACGATTTTTTTGGGATAATTTCGGAATGATGTTCTGGATGGGGTGAGTAGGAGCTTCACGATTGATAGTGTTGGGGGACCTGAATGGGTTGGATAGGTGATCAAAAAAGGGATGGTATAACAGGTGGTTTTTGGGTGGCGGGGAGAAATGAGAATGGTATGGGATGGTAGGAAGGTGATTAATTTCTGTGAAGAGAGAGGTAAGTGTGTAAGTATTACTTTCTTTAAACACAAGAGTGTCCATAAGTATACTAGAGTTGGTGTATAGTAGAGATGGTATCGAAGTGAAAAGTATGATTGAATTTTGTGTGGTGAAGAAGGAGATGTTGAAGTATGTGTTGGATGTTAAAATCATGAGGGGTTTAGGAATGGGATTATGGATCATTATGTGTTTCTATGTTTTAGGTAAAATTAAGTTAGTGGGGGCTGGATGGAGAGGAAGGTGAATCGAAGGGAGTAGGTAAAATTAAGAGTGAGAAGTTAAATGAAACAAGACAATAAGGATAAGTATGAAAGAGCGCTCGCTAAGTAAATCGGTTAAATGTGAACAAGTTGATACTGAACAAATCTGGGGGCAAATGAAGGAAGCAATTGTTTAGTAGTCCAAAGGAAGTATGTGGATGTGGTTAAAGTAGGAAGTAAGATGTTAACAGTGAGTGGTGGAATGAAGAGGTGAATGCAAGCGGTTAAAAGTAAAAAAAGAAGCGTGGTTGAATGTAACTAAAAGCAAATGATGAAAGTTTTTCAAAAGAAAGATGCTTGGAATTATATAAGAGGAAAAAGAAATACTAAAGGGTGCAATACCGTAAGGAGAAAAGAAAGAGTAAATGAAACAGTTTGGGAAAAGGAGGGTGAAAATGGGGAACTTACAAGGGAAAGGAAGCTCTTCTGAAGGAAGCGCGAAAAGTTAAGATGAGGGAATAAGGGGAACCTGCTTAGAATAATGATAGGGATGGTGCTTTTGTAACTGATGAAATGGAGTGAAATAGAGGAAAGAACACCTCCAAAAAATCTGTATAATACTTGGCAGTAAAATGAAGAGGTGATAGTGAAATGTGTGGTGGTTTAAATGGTGCATATAAGGAATAGGTATGTTTGGGAATGAGGTTATGAGCAAGGAGGAGGTAATGGTGAGAGGAGAAAGTTGAAGAATGGCAAATCTGCAAGTATAGATGAAATTCCTGGTGAATGATAAAGAACGGAAAGCGGAAATGGTCGATTGATTGGAATTTGGAAGTTGTTTAATAAAGCGTTTATGGAGGGTATAGTTCCGAGGGATTGGAGGAGAGCAGTAATAGTACCCTTATATAAGGGTAAGGGAGATAAAGGGAACTGTAAAAATTATAGGGGTATATAGTTTATTGAGTGTTGTAGGGAAAGATATATGCTGGTATTTTGGTTGAAAGTTGCGTCGAGTGACCGAGGGAATGATTTGGTGAAGAACAGGTGCGTTTAGGAGTGGTAGAGGATGTGTGGATAAATCTTTAACATTGAAACAAATTGATTGAGAAAAATGAGGGAGAAGAAGAAAAATTGTATTTAGGTTTTTGGATTTGCAACAGGCGTAATAGGTTAATAGGAAAGCTTAATGGAGGTGTTAGCGAATATAATGGT
>JABUQX010076927.1:20000-27568 GCA_015478945.1 Trachelipus rathkii
GCATCCAATAGAGCTTCAACCAATCACTCTTCAACAGATCTTTATCACCTTAGCAATAGCACATTATAAACTGAAAACATTTGACACCGTCCTCACATACATCTTATTCAAAAAATCCTCCATTCCCCTCTAAAAAAATAATGACAAAAAATGGCTTTCCAATTTCCTCACCAACCGTTTTGCAAAAGTCTTATACAAAAACAAACTCTCCCATTCCCTCAAATTAACAAAAGTGGCGTCCCACAAGGGCGCCATTCTCTCTCAACTTTTTTATTCAACCTTTCACTGCAAGTCTGCCCACTCCCAAATCCAACCAACACTTATCACTTATGCAGACGACATTAGCCTTATTTCCCAACACCCAGACGTAAACACAGCCAACACAAACATACCCAAGAATTCTAACATTTATTAGAAAATTGGCTAATCTCCAACAAGAATGACAGCATCCCCCCTTAAGTCCTCTATCACCCTTTTAACTACTGACCGTCATCAATCCTCCCTCCATCCAATAAATACACTGAATAACAACCCCCTTCCTTTAAACAAAACTCCAAAAATACTAGGACTTACCTACGACACCCACATGACGTTTTCCCCCCACATCGACCAATCACTTCCACACCTCAACGAAACTAACACACCCTCCAAACGGCCTTTCCCAACACAACTTCAGTGACAGAAAACACACACTCACTACTATCTATAAACAAACTCTTTTAGAACAAACTTAAACTACGCTTTCTCCCAGCATGGTCCCAGCACGCTCAAATCAAACACAAATAATTACAAATCTCTCAAAAACAACAGCCCTCCAGAATTATCAAGGTTGCTTAAGAGCCACCCCAATACCAAACATTTACACGATGAAACCTCCATCCTCCCATTTCCACACATCTGGAGATGGTGGAGAACTCAAATTTCTATCAGAAAACCCGAAACCCACCACCCTTGTCACCAAATTCTCTCCAATCCCCATCGACAAAGACTAAAATCCCCCCCTCATCTTCACGCAGTTCTCAATTCTATTACAAACACTTAAAATAATTCCCCGCCCCTCCAATAGGTCATGGATACACATAATCATACCCACCTAACAAACACTTACTTCAAAACCGCCCAAATAACAATTATTAACACACCCCCCTCGCCCAAAACTTTCCCCTATGAGAAGAAACGCTGTCCGAAGATGGACGAGGTGGACCGGGCCCAACTCATTAGGTCCAACCAGCTCATCCCCTCCCTGCCCAATATAAATACAGATTAAATTAGACAATGTCACCTCCCGTCACTTGCACAGATGTCACAATTCTTCAAGATACATTAGAGCACCTCCTTCTAGAGGTGCCCAGGCTTCTCGGGACGCTCCCCTCGCGCGAACTTCTCTATATCCTCTCTCCTCGACCTGTGGAACCGCCTGGTGGCGGCCCGGCTTTCCTGGGAAGCAGTGTGGCCCTCCAATTAAGGTGGGCCAGGGGCAGAAGTATATATATATATATATATAATTTATATATAGATATCTACATATATATATATATATATATATATATATAATATATATTATATATATATATATATATATATATATATATATAATATATATATACTATATATTGGCAATGGGAATATGAAAAATGGGAAGAGGCCCCACGAGGATGGTGCATCAATGGGCTGAAACGAGATGGAGACCAATGCAGATGTAGGAGGTAATGCGATGGATGTGAAGATATTGGTAGAGTCGTATGCTTTGCGAATCGCTGGAGAAGGAGTACCGCTGCGGAGTTGGGGTACGGGCGATAGTATGGCCCAGGTGTCTCAAAAAGGTGAGATCAGGGGCGACTGTTCCAAATTATAGGCAGTATGTTGCTTGCCGCATGCCATGAAGTTATATGAAAGGATATGGAAAAGGCTCAGGACGGGAGTCGAGGACAAGCTGCAATAGAACGCAGTATTGGATTCGGCCAGGAACGAGGAAAGCAGCGAATCTGATATTATTCTTGAACGATGATGATCAGAGAAGAGCTGGGAGTGGAATAGGAAATGTTATAATGGCTTTTGTGGATTTAGGAAGGCAATTTGACAGTGTACCCTAGGGTACCAAACTTTGGGTAGAACACTCGAGATCGCTACTATCAAGATCGAACCCAAGTTGATTTAGAGTGATAAGGTGACTTTGACACAGTAAATGAAAGTGCCGTTAGGACAGCGTATGGGATAGGACAGTGGTTGGAGTGAAACAGGTGTTAGACAGGGAAGGAGGTTGTCAGCCATGGTTGTTGTTCATCCGTATTTGGAAAAGCGATGCGAGAGATTGGGGGGAGGAGGAGGAGATTGTTGTAATGGCGTATGCGGATGATATTGCTCTAGTGTTGCAAGAGACAGGGAGACGTTACAGAGAGTAATGATTAGATGGAAAGAGGTTTGCTGCGACGGAAGGGGTATTGAGGAATGAATATAGCAAGACTTGAAGTGATAAGATAGCTAGGGAGGAAGAACTTAAACATAGACGATCGGTGGGGAAAGAAAAAAGATGTGAGGAACTTTAAGTATTTGGGAGTTACAGTAAACAGCTGTGGAATGATGGAGGGTGAAATAGAGGAAAAAATAATGAACTACTCTAGAGGAGTTGGTCAGTTGTATCCCTTGCTGAGAAACAGACATGTGATGAGACAGGTTAAAAACGCTGATTTATACCACGATTCTGAGACCGGTACTTTTGTTTGGGTCGGAGTCGTGGACACTTACAACTAGAACAAGGAGTAAAATCGGGGCAGCGGAGATGAGGGTGTTGAGGTTGATAGTGGGGGTGACCAGAAGGGAAAGAAGAAGGAATACTGAGATAAGAGAGGAGTTGGGGGGTCGAGGCGGTGGAGGATCTGATCGAGAGACAACAACTGAGATGGTATGGACACATCAGAAGGATGGATGAAGAGAGATACCCGGCTAGATTTTATGCATGGCAGCCTGCAGGTAGAAGACCGGCGGGACGACCACGGAAAAGATGGAAGGAGGGAGTGGCGGCTGTGGTGGCGAAGAGGGGTTGGACGCTGGATCAGGTGGAGGAACATCGACTGTACGAAGAGAGGGTCCTGTGGAGAAGCATTGCAAACGACAGGGGATGACCCTACACAGAGGCGCTTGGTGAGAAAAGAGAGAAATATATATATATATATATATATATTATATATAAATAAAATTATATATATATATATATATATAATATATAATATATATATATATTATAATATATATATATAAATATTATATATATACTATAGTATTTATATATTTTATCTCGGAATCACTGGTTACCCAACCATACAATTCTCTAAACTGCGGCGGTTCCCAAAGCCTGTGAGCTATATACAGTCTAGAAATCATTATATTAATGTGGCCTCGTGGTTAAGATTCATGCACGGGTTGAATATAAAAATAGAGAAGTATTTTTAAAAAATGGATAGTGATATAATATAATACGATTATTATATATTACTATATATACGTGGTATAATATATATAAATATGATATAGCTTACACTATATCCTAAATAGGTGTTAAATCTAAGGTCAAATCTCAGATTAGAAGTAATGATTATATATATATATTACTATATATAATCACTATATCATAATACTTAGTATAAGCTAACTAGAGAAAGACGGCCCTAAAGGCAAGGGATGAATAAAGAGTAGTATATATATATCACCTAAGATAGTATAATCCCATTTGTCGTAAGAAATTATGCGTAAGTCCGTTTCGTTTATGTGAGAGTTTGTGACGTTACTGGTTAGCAACGTGAGAGTACCAGGTGGGCTCGAGTTTGCGATAAAGTCAAACTTAAAGAAAAGATCGTAAAGAAAATGCTCACAACAAACGTAAGGACTTTCCTTCAATAACAGTAAAGTGTACTGAGTTCCGTGCTAGCTCATTAAGACCCACGTTCTTTACGAAAGAGTGATGGAAAACAAAACAAGCATGGGCGGCGAAGGGCAGGGGCTCTAATTCTGAAGTTGATGAATGTTTCATCAATAAAATGCAGCTTTAAACTCTAATTTCTTGCCAAATGGATAGAACCTTCCAATCACAAATACATATATAGATTCATCAATTATTTGTAATATAAACCAATTTGCTATTTTTTTATTTCTGTTTATTCCAAAACCACGTGCTCCTTCACAACAGCTGATTCCAATTGTTTAAAAACAAAAGTAAGCCTAGCACTAAATCGCGGTCGTTTAAACGGGAAATTCAATGCTAAAACTCGGGTGAGCACTCTACTATTCTTATCGAGCGTAAGCAACAAATGACAAAAAACGAAAACGGTCTAAATAAAAAGCAAGGAAAATACGAAAATTCATTTCATCGTAAACGCTTCGTAATATTACAATTATGATTAAAGGAGATAGAACTAAAGAAATTAGTCCCAAGTAAAAGTATTAGTGGGCTTGTGTCGTAAATTATTTATAATTTACTTCATCTGCCACTTTGTGGACAGTATTTATAATGGGTGCAAATGATTGTATTCGCGAGTGGTTGGTCTGAAATTGTGGTTGAGGAAGTCGTGATTACATTGGCCATCATTTTCTTATTATTTATAATAAATAATAAACTGTAATAATCAACATATATATAAAAATTAAAAATTTTTAATATAAAATTGCTTTTTAGTCCGGTACCAGGCATATAAAAAACCAAAGTACCGTAGACTCTCGGATGACAAGCTATCACTGCGGTGATGACGTCATCCTTTACAAAATCGAGTGAAAATTCTTTCGTACTCGTTGTATATATATTCCCATTAAAAATTTAAAGCAATACAGAAATTGCTCTAATTACTTTATTAAATGCCCTTTTTAAATGGTGCTTGCTCCAGAGTTGGATATAGTACTCAACAATGTATCATAAAGAGGACATTTGTTTTTTGTACTAATTCTTGAAGTTATTCAAGAAAAACCCTTAAATCAAAATTTATTTAAACATTTATACTTTTAAGTTTTATTATAAAGTAATCGGTTACATCCCTATTCCAAATTTCGTTAAAAAATATTCAACCAAGAGCAATGCAATCATATTTTGTCAAAAAGTAGCCTTTTTTTTTGTTTTGGATCTTTAGCTATAAGAGTAAAGTATCCTTTAAGAACATAAGAAATATAGGGACAGTAAGAAGCCACATGGGCCTATCGAGACCTGGTCCCAGTCAAACGCCACTAACCAAACATGGCTCTCATGCAAATCCACAAAGCACCCTAGGGCTTGTCAAATTCCTAACTAAAATCCACCAATTTGGCTTGGTCAAAAAAAAAATGATAAATGATACCCAAACCATCCATATGCCTTAATAACTAAGTTATTATCACACATGCAGTAGCTATAACATTAATAATTACTATAACTAAAAACCAGCCAATTTGGCTTCGTCTAAATATACTATATGATACCCAACCCATCCATATACCTATCCAACCCTTTCTTAACCCCTTCAGTCATAGGATATATAAACAAGCAATTTTATGGTCTGGAATAAGAAGTATAGATCTAAAGTTCAATGTGTTCAGATGGACAATCTTAGGGGCGTGTTAAATTTAAGTTTGAAAAGGTGAAGGTATGTGTGATTGTAACATATAGTCTGTCTGAGGGTGATGTTGAGGAGGGTGCGATTTTCTGGGATAACTGAGATGTTTTGGATGGGGTGAGTAGGAGCTTCTGATTAATAGTGTTGGGCGACGTAAATGGTTGGGTAGGTGATCACAAAAGGTATGGTATAACAGGTGGCTTTCGGGTAACGAGAGAAAATGAGAATGGTAGGAGAGTGATTGATCTCTGTGAGGAGAGAGGTATGTGTGTAAGTAATATTTTCTTCAAACCCAAGAGTATTCATAAGTATACTAGAGTTGGTGTAGGTAGAGATGGTATCGAAGTGAAAGGTATGATTGATTTTCTGTTTTTGAAGATGTTGAAGTATGTGATGGATGTAAAATCAGTGAGGGGGTTAGGGATGGGATTATCGGATCATTATGTTGGTTTATGTAAGATTAAATTAGTGAGGGCTTGGATGGGGAGGAAGGAGATAAGGAAGGAAGTGGGAAAAATTAAAAGTGAGAAGTTAAGTGAACAATGAAATAAGGAAAAGTATTTTAGCGTGGTTGCAAATAAATCAGTTGAATGAGAAGATGAAACTGAACAAATCTGGACGCAAATGAAGGAAGCGTTTGTTCATAGTGCAACAGAAGTATGTGGATGTGTTAAAGTAGGAAGTAAGAATGTTAACAGTGAGTGTTGGAATGAAGAGATGAGGGAAAGCGGTTAAAAGTAAAGAAAAAGGACTTGTTGAATGTGCTAAAATTCAATGATGAGGTTTCAAAAGAAAGGTGTTTGGAATTACATAAGGAGGGGAAAAAGGAAGACTAAAAGTTGCAAACGTAGGAGGAGAAATGAGGCCAATGAACAGTTTGGAAGGAAGATGAATGGGGACCTTTAATACAAAAGATATAAGCCACGGAGAGGCATCTAGAAGCAGATATGTCGGCAAAAGGTACTCGAGATGTATTAGTGAACGCCGGGTATACGTCTGTCGTAGATAATAATGAAACCAAGAATGGCTCGCTGTCTTGTATCTGATGTATAACGCATGGTGGACAAGAGGTAGTTGAGAGGACAACCAGATCGGAAAGTATGCAGTAATATATGGACAATAAACATCTTCCTAAAACCCACAGGTACAAATGATGAAGCAGCGGATACCACCGTTATAGGGAAGCATATACACTCTATTTGGAGATGAGTGTCTCTATAATAGTAAGGAGCTCTATTGGTAAGGGAGACTATCAGGAGCTTGAGATAAGTTGAGCACGAAGAGGTAATATGAAGAGAGAGATGAGGGTGATACTGTTTACCAACCGGAGATCGAGGCGTGGATGAGTGGAGTTCGCAATTGGGAGTGGAGAATCGTGTACTAAAACGTTTACCTCGGAGGCGTACACGACTAAGCGACTCGAGTATTAAGTCACTACACGAGTCCGTAGAATCCGCAATAAGGAGTAACTCGCAGTTTAAAGCTTATATCCACGAGTGAAGAAATTAGTTTTTATTGAGTGTTGTATGGAAGATATATGCTGGTAATTTTGGTTGGAAGAGTACGTCAAGTGGACTGAGGACTGATTGGTGAAGAACAAGGTGCATTTAAAAGTGGTAGAAGTGTGTGGATCAAATTTTTACATGAAGCAAATAATTGAGAAAATGAAAGAATGAATGAATTGTATTTAGGTTTTGTGACTTACCAGCGTATGAACACGGATAATAGGGTAAAGCTTGTGGCGTGCTATATGGTGTTTGGTGCTTAGGCTTTCTGAGGAATCAAAATGTATGGTATGACCATAGTGCAGCATGTGTAAGATAAATGTTGATAATGATTGTTTAATATTATAGCTGGAGTGAGGGAGAGATGTGTTATGTCTCCTTTGGTTATTCAATTTTGTATATGGATGGGGTTTATGAAGAATTAGAGGTAGGGGTTGCAGGGAAGGTGTTAGAATGATGGAGAATGGAAGAGGTGGAGGGTACCCTGCTC
>JABUQX010076928.1:2500-7500 GCA_015478945.1 Trachelipus rathkii
TAAATTTAGTAATTGGAAACATCTCATTTATAATAACAACTCTTTCACAAACAGCTACTCCTTCCCATTTAAACTTTCAGTCACATTGTTTGACCAAACAACCAACTACTGTATACAATAATGCACTGTCTGTTTGTGTAACGCATTACAATGTACTCATTGACTGTGTGTGTCTTTTACGTGTTTCTTTCGTTATTGAATCTGATGTAATTACCCACGTGTATTCATACTCTGACTATCTGACATGCATCTAATGTATGGATGGCACGCTGCCAATAGTTCTACAGCAAGACGTTTTTACCAAGAGAAATATCCCAACCGAATTTGTCCAACACCTGAATGAGAACTTTCCCAATCAATGGATAGGTCGAGGTGGCGCAAGTTCCTGTGGCCAGAATCACCAGACCTAAATCCTTTTGATTATTACCTTTGGGGACATTTAAAAAGACCTTAGTATACTCTTCCCCAATCGACACCGTTGAAGACCTACGATTAAGGATTAATGGAACGGAATTGAAACGTCAAACAGACCTCCTGGAAATATTTGAAAACGGTTCCCGAACAATCCGATGAGAAGACGCTGGAGGCGTGCATTGGAACAACGGAAGGTCATTTTCAAAACATCATCTTTGTCCGCTTTGATATCATTTGTAGGTGCTTTAGAAACAGTGTGTTTATGTTGTACAAATTTAAACGCTTTCAAATTGCAATAATAATATGTTTTTACACATCCTAAATCCGAATGAGTTATGCGTTCCTCTCAAATATTTTAACCGTCCCGCCATTTTTTTAAAATTTAGGTTTTAGCGTACTTTGGTTTCGTAGATACAATATATTTAGTAAAAAACACATACAACAGCCAGACGGAAAACTAAGCACATTACGCCAATACCTTTATAGGAACTTTCACCTTTATTTTTGCATTTCTTATCAGTTACTAAAAATTTTTACCATAATTTTGAAACGTTTGTTTATATATATTATTTTTATATATAATATTATTATTTATTATTATATATATATTATAATAATTATATATATATATTATATTATATTTATATTATATATATATTATATATATATATATATATAGTATATTATATATATATTATATATAATATATACACACACACACGTTATCTCCGCAGGGGGTATTGATTCTTATTATGGTGTCATGGTCTTGGTTACAACCTAGAGCATAGTATAGTGATAAAAACCAACACTAGGGGGACTTTGTGTATCCCTCCGGCCCCACCAGTAGTATGTGCATTTGTTATGCATTTGTGCATTGACATTTGTCACATATGTAATCTTTCAGTCTTCTTCCTTTCCTCTCATTTTTCATATTAATTTTGTTTTTTTTTCAATCCACTTTCTCCACCACAATTTCTATTTATCTATCTATTTATCTATCTTTTTCTCTCTCTTTTTTTTTTATTTAAGAGGTTATCCTCCTTTTTTCCAGTCACAGCCCCTTGGGTTTTCCGGTGCCTCTTTCCGCATGGATCTTCAGCCCACCTCCCACTTCTTCCCCGTGGATGAGGGTATAGGTTTGCTTTTGACTAGGCCGCCAATTGTAGGGACCCGAACTTTGAGCTAAAAGGCGAGGAGGCTTTCCTAAACTTTGGTGTATAATCTCCGGCTCTGACGTGAAGTCATGCAGGTTTCGTGCGGTAAATTGACGTAGAGTTCCGGGAGGTTCTTCTGAGGCCTACCCTACTTGGTGGAGTCCGGGAATTGTGTGGGTCTCTGGCCTGTGATCTGTTTATATGGAGAAGGACTACCCTTCTTTATGAAATATACACCCTTCCAGCTCATCCTGTTATTTACTGTTTTTTCATTTGTTTTATTGTTATAGTTGTTTATTTATGGAGAAGAAGTCTGAGGTTTAATTTTTATGAAACTGGTTCTTGAAGAAAAAACGTTTTTAAAAAAGGTGAGCATAACAACAACAACAACAACAACAACAACAACAACAACAACAACAACAACAACAACAACAACAACAACAACCAACTACTACTACTACTACTACACAACAACAACACACAACAACAACAACAACAACAACAACAACAAACAACACAACAACAACAACAATAATAATAATAATAATAATAATTACCATCAGTCGGGTTCCCAACCTGACCCCACCTCGGTTCCTCCTACTTCTAGACCAGCAGATGTTTCCGTTTTTATTCCTTCTACTATAGCCTGAAGTCTCTGCGTACCTCGCGATTCGTCGCCTGGTATGTCATTGACACCTCAGGTGCTCAAACGGTCGGAGCAATCCCGAAAAGGTGCCCCCCGTCCTACTCGTTCTCATCTGTTTACTCCAAATGCTGCTTCCCCTCCGGGAATGCCAGCTGACACATCATTCCCGATGTTTTATTTATTGAAATCCACCACCTTCAAAGCTCTTCCTGAGCAAAGAACTATTATTCTTAGCGATGCATTTGAAAAGCTTTAGGAGTTGAACAACCCCTGTCACATTAATGAGTAATGGGACCCTTCTCGTTTAAGCTACTACCCGGAATCAAAGTTCCATCTTGTCATCCTTAAAGTCTCTCGGAAACATTTTTCTTATTTCTACTTCTGATGAAATAAGAAACACATCAAAAGGAACTATTTATTCTTTTGGACAGAAAGATGAATATACTGATGCCATTTTAAGAAATCTCCAGCTGATAAGATCTCCCGTTACAAACGTTTATAGATTTCCAACTAGTCGGGACCGGCTTGATACACCAAATCCTTGCTTAATGTTGACCTTTAGTAACCCTTATCCACCTTTAAAGGTGAAAATAGGATTTACAAGCTACAGTGCTCGTACGTTTATTCCCCGACCCAGACGTTGCTTTAAATTTCAACGGTTTGGTCATCCCCGTAAATAATGTAGGAGATAGGATGACATATGACCAGTCTGGGGAAAAGAATTTCATTTCCCTGTGAAAACACACCACACTGCAAAAACTGTGGACAAACATACAGTGCCTTTTACTTAAAAGGCCCGTCTTAACTGTTTGAACAGGAAATTTTAAAGTTGTGTGCCATGCAGAAATTCAACAAGAGAGATGCCATTCAGCAGCTCAAAGACAACTATCCTACAAGACAAAGGCAATTTTATGCTACAATTGCAGCGGCCCCACTGCCTCCGCGTGTTAATCTACCGACACAAGTCCATTCCAGTAGAACTCTTCCCCTAAATTCTAGCGAAACTCGAGCAGTTACTGCAACTCTGCCAACCCTCATTTTCTATACTACCGACTTCTCAAATTATCCAAACACAGCCCTTGACCCAATCTCCCGTTCAAAATGTCATCAACAACCCTACTCCGAGTACTAGTTTTTAACCAACTAACAATCAAACTAAGTTGGTTCATCCAATACAAAGCTTGGAGAGCATTTCCTGCCATAACACTCTGTCTTATCGCAAGAAGCCTGCATTTATGTCCACTAATCTCTATCCCACCGTTACTCAATTTCATGTCTATTCCTGAAGCAAAAGCAGCGACTTGAAGAGATTGTTCCCAAACCATCACAACTATTGAAAAATCCATCAACCTGACAACTTGCAGGATTTTTATTCCATCTCTCCTGAATCCACCTATAACTCTTGTTCCGAATTTCCTACCTCAACACTCCCTAAAGGATTCTATGCCAAAGCGGATAAATGGATCATAGCTCCCAAATGGAGCCTGATGAGACGACACACTCTTTCTCTCATGCTTCTTGCGCTTTCGAATGGAAAACCGTTAAACGCAAATACAGCAAGCGCTCTAAGCCTTCTAAATCTGTTGATGGCACGAAAGGGAGCCCAGAGGTTGACGGACAACCAAAGATAAATTTCGCTGACCTGTCATACTTGTAAATTAATGGAGAAAATAGTTTCAGACCTCCTTTTCCCTGTTCTGGACAGTCGCCAGACTTTTTAAAACTTCCAGTTTGGTTTCCGTAAAAATCGTTCGACCATGTATCTCTTGTTGAAACTGGATCATCACATCCGGGAAGCATTCTCAATTGGTTGGATTTTTCTTGGTGTCTTTTTTGACTTTGAAAAAGCTTATGACACAGCGTGGAGAACTGGGGTCCTCCTTAAACTCCACTCGCTCGGTTTCCGAGGGTAGCTCCTTCTCTTTATTAAATGCCTTCTGTCAGACAGATCCACCTAGGTTCGGTGCTCTTTTGTTCTATCACGCCGCTTTACTCGGGATGAAGGCGTTCCGCAGGGCAGTGTTCTAAGTGTATTATTGTTGGCTCTCGGATTTAATGATATTGTTACTTCTATCCCAGCAGATGGCAATCTTTCTCTTTATGTTGATAACCTGGCGCTATATATTGCAGGTGCCAGACTGCCATTTCCTGAAAGGCAACTTCATCTAGCTATTGAGAATATTTCACAATGGGGTAATTCCCATGGCTTTCATTTCTCACCAACCAAAACCTCAGCAGTGCTATTTAGGAAAAAATTGAGTCGAAGAGCTTGCCACCTTCCTCCCTCGAACCTAACCTTGGTTCACCCATTCCTACAACTTCACCAGTCAAATTTCTAGGACTCATTCTAGATGACCACCTAACATGCTCACTGCACATTAAACTACTGAAAACGACTTGTCATCGCGTGCTTGATCTATTAAGTCATCTCGCCTCAAAATCTTTAGGTGCTGATCGCAAATCCCTTTTACGTCTCCATACCGCCCTAATCCGATCGGAACTATGGCTGTGTAGTATATGGTCTATTACACCTGCTAGATTCCATCCAAAGTGAAGCGATCCATATCTCCACTGGAGCCTTCCAATAGTCCCCCATATGAGCCTTGAAGTTGAACCCGATGTGTTGCCACTCTCTCTTCGAAGGAAATACATCATGTGCACGTTATTTTCCCTTTCAAACCCCAATATATCTGGTCCAACACCGATTCTGCGAGAGATACCTCAGAATCCTAATTACTGGCCACTTGCAAACATAGTTTATAACATCCTTAACTTCCTCAACATCC
>JABUQX010076928.1:20000-25000 GCA_015478945.1 Trachelipus rathkii
TAATAGACATTCGTATAACAACAATGTTGGTGTCTTTATATATGTTATTGGGTCTGTAGATTTCGAAAATAATGGTTTCAGAACCATCAAGTAAAATAAATAAATAAATAAATAAATAGATAAATAAATAAATAAAATTTCTTATTCTTTTTATGTTTATAACTTACAAATTTACGTTTTACATACCCTAAAGCAGTAAATCAGTAAATCAAACTGCCCTCCTCAGCCCTTCCATGATCTATTGATCTATTGATCCTATTGATTGATATATATTTTCATTGTCATCGTTTTACCTTACACTAAAGCAGTAAATCAGTAAATCAAATTGCCCTCCTCACCTTTCGTGATCTAGTGATCTATTGATTCAAGTCATATTTTTTACTAAAATTGTTATGTTTTACATACCCTAAATCAGTAAGTCAAACCACCATTCATCCACCCTCCTGTCCATCCGTGATCTATTGATCTATTGATTCAAGTCATATTTTTTAGTAAAATTGTGATTTTAAAGCAGTAAATCAGTAAATCAAACCACCCAACCTAAACTCCTGTCCAACCATGATCTATTGATCTATTAATCTATTACAGGTCATATTTTTACTAAAATTATCATGTTTTACATATCCTAAATCATTAAATAAGTAAATCAAACCGGTCGTACCACACTGCCCAATTGATTAAGGTCATATTTTTACTAAAATTATCATGTTTTACATATCCTAAATCAGTAAATCAGTAAATCAAACCGGTCATACCACACTGCCCACATCATCCATGATCTATTGATTCAAGTCACATTTCGAGTATCATTTTGGATAAACATAACATAAAAACAACTTCTTTATACACTGATCAACGAATATATGCTAACGTAACAAAGTTTTCACATTAATAAAGCTTACTTAGCATCATCTGAACTATGAATATAATACACAACGATAAACCTGACAAGCCTTAAACATGAATAAACTGTTAACATTAACAAAGTTCCACACTTAACAACAGTAAAGTAACTAACATAGCATACAAAGACGTAACCAATTCACACTTTGTCATGCATATCTCTAACATAACAATGTTAATTTATATTAACATGGTAATATTTAACTAAAATTTATCACAACATTGGTTAATTATCATACTGATCAACGAATATACTCTAACGTAATAAAGTTTCCACATCAATAAAGCTAACATAGCGTAACATGAACTAAGAAAATAATGTACAAAGACAAACCTAACACAAATTACACACGAATAAACTGTTAACATTAACAAAGTTCCACACTTAACACAAGTAAAGTAACTAACATTGCATGCAAAACGTGACCTATTCATACTTTTTCAAGCATATCTCTAACATTTTAACGTTAATCTTACACTGACACAGTAACATTTAGCAAAAATGTACCATAACCTTGTACGATTATCATACATACCAACGAATATATACTAACGGAACAAAGTTTTCTACATTATCATAGTAATATTTAAAAAAAAATTATCATAACCTTACCCAAATATCATAATACCCAACAAATTATTGCAAACATAACAAAGTTTTATCCAAACATAACATAAAAATAACAAAGTTTTATCCAAACATAACATAAAAATAAGTTCTTTGAATAAAATATCATAGTAAAGTGTAATAGGTTACCTAATTTAAAGCAGTAAATCAGTAAATCAGTAAATCAAACCACCCGTCCCCTCCCCGCCCCTCCCTACCCACCCGTCCATGACCTTTTGATCTGTTGATCTAATGATTCAGGTCACATATCGAGTATCATTTCGGATAAACATAGTACAAAAATTTCTTTATATACTAACCAACGAATATATGCTAGCGTAACATTGTTTTCACATTAATAAAGCTAACATAGCATTACCAGAACTAAGAATATAATGAGCAATGACAAAACCTAACACTCCTTACGCACGAATAAACTACTAACATTAACAAAGTTTCATACTTAACAACAGTAAAGTACCTAGCCCTGCCTACAAAACGTAACCTATTCACACTTTTCTAAGCATATCTTTTGGGTCTCAGCCCGAAGGGCTGAGGCCTTACCCCTCCTTCGGAGGGGTAATGCCCGCTTATACCCCTTCGGGGTGATCCCCTCCTCTCAGGATTCACACCTTTTCAAGGGGCGCATCCCATTGGGTTTTCTCTTGGGAGGTGATGTGTTGCTATAGATACTCTTGGTTAATTAAAACTGTTTATTCGTAAGTTAGGTATGTTATGTTATGTTAAATATTACTATGACAGTGTGAAATTAACACTGCTTTGTTAGAGAAATAATGAGTTTTGTAAGATATTACTGTGTTAACTGACGATGATGTGTTAGAAACGTGAGTCTAGGTTAAGTTTTTTGTTGAGTAATGTTAGGTTTAATTTTGCTAATGTCTACGTTTATTCATAGTTCAAATGCTGTTATACTCGAGACGAGTGACACTTTGATGAAGATAGTGTCAATTCATAGTTCAAGATGCTGGTATCTTTGATAGATTGGTCACTTTGTTAAGGGATTTTGTTAGATAATACGTCTTTACCTGTTGCTGATATGCGGGAAAAGTGGGAACATATCGAGTATTGTATGACTTGTTAGCTACTTTACTTTTGATAAGTAGATTTTCAGGATGTTAGCGGATTATTCCTTACGCTAAGAGCATGTTGGGTTTGCATTTTGGCTACGACCGCGTGTAGTTCAGGTTATGACCATTAGCTTTTTGATGTTCTGATGGGGTGTAGCCTATATTCGTAGGTCAGTATATAAAGAACTTATTTTTATGTTATGTTTATCCAAAATGATACTCGAAATATGACTTGAATCAATAGTTCAATAGATCATAGGCGGATGGTGGGTAGGGGACTGCAGGGATGGGTGGTTTGATTTACTGATTTACTGATTTACTGCTTTAAAATCAGTAAACTATTACGCTTTACTGTGATATTTATTCAAAGAACTTATTTTTATGTTATGTCAGGATAAAATTTTGTTATTTTTATGTTATGTTTGATTAAAACTTTGTTTTGTTTGCAATTATTCGTTGGGGTTATGATATTTAGACGAGGTTATGATGAATTTTGTTAAATATTACGAAGTTGATGTAAAAAATTGGTACGTTAGCATTATATTCGTTGTCAGTATGATGATTAGACAGGGATATGCTAAATTTTTGTTAAATATTACGATGTTAATGTAAAATTAACATTGATATGTTAGAGATATGCTTGAAAAAGTGTGAATAGGTTACGTTTTGTACGAAGTGTTAGGTACTTTACTGTTGTTAA
The DNA here is from genome assembly GCA_015478945.1 of Trachelipus rathkii. Taxonomy (NCBI): domain Eukaryota; kingdom Metazoa; phylum Arthropoda; class Malacostraca; order Isopoda; family Trachelipodidae; genus Trachelipus; species Trachelipus rathkii. The sequence goes on from JABUQX010076928.1 coordinate 23,299, forward strand.
GTGCGGAAGTTTGTTAATGTTAGTAGTTTATTCGTACGCATGGTGTGTTAGGTTTGTCGTTGTACATTATATTCTTAGTTCAGGTTATGTTATGTTAGCTTTATTAATGTAAAAACTTTGTTACGTTAGCATATATTCGATGGTTAGTATATAAAGAACTTATTTTTGTGTTATGTTTAGCCGAAATGATACTCGAAATATGACATGAATCAATAGATCAATAGATCAATAGATCAATAGATCAAAAGGTCATGGAGGGAGGGTGGGGAGGGGTTGATGGTTTGATTTACTGATTTACTGATTTACTGCTTTAAAATCAGTAAACTATTACAATTTACTATGATATTTTATTCAAAGAACTTATTTTTATGTTATGTTTACAGTTATTCGATGGTCTGTATGATAATTAGACAAGGTTATGATAAATTTTTGTTAAATATTACTGTGTCAATGTAAAATTAACTTTAATATGTTAGAGATATGCTTGGAAAAGTATGAATAGGTTACGTTTTTTATGCAATGTTAGTTACTTTACTGGTATTAAGTGTGGAACTTTGTTAATGTTAACAGTTTATTAGAGCGTAAGTTGTGTTAGGTTTGTCGTTGTACATTATTTTCTTAGTTCATTTGATGCTATGTTAGCTTTATTAATGTGAAAGCATTGTTATTTTAGCATATATTCACTGGTTAGTATATAAAGAACATTTTTATTATGTTTAGTCGAAATGATACTCGAAATGCGACGTAAATCAATAGTGTTAATGTAAAATTAACATTGATATGTTAGAGATATGCTTAAAAAAGTGTGAATAGGTTACGTTTTGTACGCAGTGCTAGGTACTTTACTGTTGTTAAGTATGGAACTTTGTTAATGTTAGTAGTTTATTCGTTCGTAAGGTGTGTTAGGTTTTGTCATTGTACTTTATATTCTTAGTTCTGGTAATGCTATGTTAGCTTTATTAATGTGAAAACAATGTTACGTTAGCATATATTCGTTGGTTAGTATATAAAGAACTTATTTTTGTACTATGTTTATCCGAAATGATACTCGATATGTGACCTGAATCATTGGATCAATAGATCAAAAGGTCATGGACGGGTGGGTAGGGGGGGGCAGGGAGGGTGGTTTGATTTACTGATTTACTGCTTTAAATTCAGTAAGCTATTACACTTTACTATGATATTTTATTCAAAGAACTTATTTTTATGTTATGTTTGGATAAAACTTTGTTATTTTTATGTTATGTTTGGATAAAAACTTTGTTATGTTTGCAATTATTTGTTGGGGATTATGATATTTAGGTAAGGTTATGATAAATTTTTGTTAAAAATTACTATGATAATGTAGAAAACTTTGTTGCGTTAGCATATATTCGTTGGTCTGTATGATAATCGTACAAGGTTATGATACATTTTTACTAAATGTTACTGTGTCAGTGTAAGATTAACGTTAATATGTTAGAGAATAGAGATATGCTTGAAAAGGTATGAATAGGTTACGTTTTGCATGCAATGTTAGTTACTTTACTGGTGTTAAGTGTGCAGCTTTGTTAATGTTAACAGTTTATTCGTGTGTAATTTGTGTTAGGTTTGTCTTTGTACATTATTTTCTTAGTTCATGTTACGCTATGTTAGCTTTATTGATATGGAAACTTTATTACGTTAAAGTATATTCGTTGATCAGTATGATAATTAACCAATG
>JABUQX010076928.1:27500-38319 GCA_015478945.1 Trachelipus rathkii
CTTGAAATTTCGCGTGTGATCAGTTTATCACCCACAATAACCATATACTAAGTTTGAAATATACCTCTAATAGTTGTTGAGAAAAAGGTGGAGGCACTCAGACTGCTGCATAACTACTGATGGAGTTTATCAATTTTTAAGAAATTAGATTTAAAGCTAATTTTATTGAATGAAGCATTCATCAAACTTCGCCGCCATCTTGTTTGTTTACATTTTTTCATAAGCACATCCTAAATTCGGCAAGCACGGGAAATAGCAACCTTGCAGAATTTAGGAAATTCCTTACGTTTGGTGAGCATTTTTCTAAATTTGACAAAAACGAACGCAAACTCGAGCATTTCTTACGTTTCGTAAGCACATATGCAAAAGTGAAAACGGCTTTAGTTTCAGCACGCTATGGTTTCAGTCTTTTAGATGCCTATTAAGTTATTATTTCTTATTGAGTGTGAACAGAATTGTTTGTGTACCTAATTTTGTAATGTAGGTTATACAAAATTTTTGAAGTATTGTTCTCTCTCAAATATAATTTGAGAACTAATTCCTAAAAATGTTTATTTATTTTAATATCTTAATAGCAATTTTCTACCATAAAGAAAATTGAGTGATGAAACGCTATGATTGGTTCGTAACAAAAAAAAAAATTAAATTCCTTTTTTAATTGACATTATAAATTTTTTTTAAAAAAAATAATATATAAATAGAGCAATTGTGTATCTATATAAGTCTTACCTTGGATTTATTGTTTATCAAAGATTTTTTGCTTTGAGGTAGTTCTTGAAGCCCTAAGATAACTCAGCCTTGTGGCTTTAGTCAATTAGCACTTTCAATAACTTAGTAGGTAAAATGGTAAATTGATAGATAGGTATTAGGCAAAGAGAAAGTATAAGGAATTAAAAAGTGATATATAAGTACAATTGTGAATCTACATTAGCCTTACCTGAATTTGTTGTTTCAAAGAATTTTTTGCTCTTTGAATAAGATCTTGATAGTCCATAGATAACTCTGCCTTTTGGTTTTAGTAATCTATCACTTAAAATCTTAGTTAGGGTAAATTTGATTGGTGAGAAGGTAAAGAGAATAGAGATAGGTTGATAGTGAAAATATTTGAAAAGAAATGAAGAAATTTACCTCTATACCCTTTTACATTTTGATTATTAACTTTGATTACACAAACACGACTAAATAGTACCGCTTTTGAATTAGAAGTAAAGCTTGTTGTGATTTTTTAGTGAAAATTCTGGTGAATTATATCCCCAGGGACAAAAATATAAATTCCACCAAAACTAATACTGTAGCTATATAGCTAATAGTTTCTATATCCTAAAATAAAATACTATATCCTAAAATAAAATACTAAAATGAGCAAAATAGAAGATATATATGTGAAAGTATATAATAGTTTTTATATCCTCCCACTGAAGAGTTGCAATGAAAACCATTGCAATTAAAGGAATTAAAGATTTTACAAATCAGATAAATTCCTGCGAAGGAATTCTTGACACTTGACAGCAGCCTGTCTAAGAGGTCTTTCTTTGACTGAATTGAGCGGAGCAATTTGATTCTGTTGAGAGTCAAGTTGAGGTGAATTTATACCTGAAGTTGAAGGTTGTACATCTACAATAGCAGTATCACTATTACTTTGAATAACTGAATTTGAATTTGATTGATCAACTTGATCTGTATTTTCATTGTTTTGACCATCTGAATTGGAGAGATCACTGCTTGCCTCAGCATCAGTTTCTCCACTGGAGACAGAGTGGGTAATAGATAACTCCAATGGGTAGAGATGACAAATAGAATAGTGACAGGTTTGTCCATCTCCCCTTTTTAATAACACACTCCTGATCTTATCGTCATCACCAACAATGACTTCCAGAACTCTACCCAAAAGCCAGAAGGGTCTAGGTTTGTTAGGTGTGTGAATCAGAACTATATCTCCAACCTTTATTCTGTTGGTCCACTCTGACTGATAGAGATTTCTACTTGTCTGGCGCAAATTTAATAGATAAGACTCATACCATAATTCCCTGAAAGTCTCCAAAACTCTACCTTGAGCAGTTAGAGTTATGGCTAAGTCTTGTTGTGAGGGAGGAAGTTTTTTCCATATTGGGGTGGAAACTTCATTGAATATGAGGTTTGAATTGCCATAAGGCTTCAAAAAGGAATTTGGAGCAATAACTTCCAAATCATTATCTGATGACCTATAGGTTAAAGGTCTTGAATTGATAACATTGGTGATATTTGAAATACTTGTTAACAGTTGAAAGTAAGTTAAGGTTGCTTTACCTATAGTTTTATAGAGACATCCTTTAACTGTTCGTATCATTCTCTCCCAAACTGATCCCACCCAACTGGAATAGACTGGAATCTTGTAATGTTTGATGTTATTGATACGCATATGTTCGGAGAACATATTTGAAGACAAAGATTCTAACAGTATATTTCCACCTTGTTTGAAATTCTTGGCATTATCTGAGTACAAATTGGATGGTATGCCATATATATTTGTGAAACGTTGGAATGAAAGTAAAAAGGATTCAGTGGACATATCTGGAAGGACATCAACATGAATAGCTCTGATATTAAGGCAGGTGAAAATTAATAGATACATTTTTTGAAATTCCTTATCATTAATCTTTACAACGAGATGCCCTGTAAAGTCCACGCCAGTATGCTCAAAAGGGCGCACAAAATTAACTCTATGATGAGGAAGATTAGTCATTTTTGGATATTTAAAGGGTATACTGTTAAATTTTTTGCATACTATACAGTCTGACAAAACATTTTTTACAGCCTGCCTGGCCTTGGTAATCCAGAAGCCATGAGCTCTGATGAAATTGATAGTGGTTTGAACACCCAAGTGTTGACATCTTGAATGAAAGTCTCTTATTATTAATTTAGTGAGATGATGATCCTTGCCAAGAAGAATTGGATTTATCACATCATCATTATATAAAAGTGTCTTGGCAATTCTCCCTTTGGATCGGATTAGGCCTTTATCATCTATGAATAAGTTAAGTTGATTGACCAGCAGTGGAATTTCATCCTTTTTAGGATTTTGGAGAAATAATATCTCCTTAGAAAAACAATGCTGTTGCATTATCTTCAACCAATAGAGTTGGGCTTTCTGATCACAATCTTCATCCAGCCCTTTACTCCTGCTAATGAATTTGAATATTTTTGAAGTTACTTTATAAAGCCTATGCACACTTGAGTAATCTTTAAAGGGTAACAAAGACTGAGTAACAACCACAGATGTGTGACATTGTAAAGTCCTTTCCTTATTGGCCTCAGACAAACATTTAAGTTTACTAATAGGCCATTGAGATTGATCTAGGAGAATCCAAGAAGGACCCTTTAGCCATAATGGCAATTTTGAAAGAAAAGTAGAAGTTGTAACACCTCTGGTAATCAGATCTGCTGGGTTTTCAGCAGTATTGATGTAAGCATAAGAAATGGATACTTTGTACTCTTGCTCAACTTGATTTTTGATTTGATAAATTTCTTTGAGCCTATTGTTAACAAAAATATTTTTATTTTTTGCCTTTCCAGACAGGAGCCATGAAAGGACAATTTGAGCATCTACAAAGACCTTTATGTTTTTGAACTGTACATTTTGAAATTCTGATAATATTGATTTGATACACTTGAAAAATAAGAACACAGATAACAACTCTAAAGAGGGCAAAGCCCTAGATTTGAGAGGGGCCACCTTGGCCTTTGAGAATATTAAATTAGAACCTTGACCTATACTATAAATAACAAAACCATAACAAGATGAAGAAGCATCACAAAACACGAATAAAGAGTTTGAGGGAGAAGGTGAGAAAGCACACCTTTCAATTTCAATATTATGTAATTTATTTAAATCTGAACAGAGAGAAGACCAGGAAACTAAAACATCGGCAGGGACCTTTTCATCCCAATTGAGACCTAATTGCCATAATTTCCTAATTAATAACCGACCTCTTAAAGTTACGGGTAAAAAGATATTTAAAGGATCAAAAACCTTGGACACAGCAGATAACAACAATCTTTTGGTATTTGCATCAGCATTTACTGAAAATTTTGCTAGTTTTAACTTATCTGTAAGAGGATTAAAAAGATATCCAAGAACCTTATCTTCTGATTCCTGATGTTGAACTATTCTACCCTCTCCTTCCATAATAGCTCTTAATTGATCATTATTAGAGTCCCAACTTCTAAGATGGAAACCACCATCTTCCATTCTTTTGTTGCATTCATGATAAAGTTCTTTTAAATGTTGTAGATCATTGCCACTAATAATTAAATTATCAACAAAAAAATTATTCAATAGAATCTGAGTACATGCATCATCCTCATATGACTGAGCATGATGCTTGATGATATAATTGAGGATGAAAGGTGAGGATGTGAAACCAAAAACAATGGTTGAGTATCGATAAGCCTTTAATTGACCATTACTTTTCCAAAAAAAGCAAAAGCGATTGCGGTCTTCGATAGATTTTAACTTAATCTGAAGGAAGGCTTGTTTTATATCCGATAGCATAACAAACTGATTTGATCTGAACCGGAATAAATGACCTAACAAGGAAGACATAAGATCTGGTCCCGTATAGGCTGCCTCATTTAGAGATGGTAAAGAATTAGTTTTAAGAGAACAGTTAAACACAGGCCGGACCTTTGTTGATTAGATTAGATTAGATTAGATTGTTAGGGTGGTGGTCTCTATTGAGGCCCCTTGTCACTGCGACCCACTTGGATCTTTTGTGACACGCCCTTGTCTATTAAAACTCCTGGTTCATCCCGATTTTCCGCAGGAATTTCAGGACTCTTCCAGGAGACGAAGTTTTGATATCGTAAGGCTTCAGTACATCCCTCTGCCAATACCAGTATCTTTGCCACCTTAAAGCTTCGCAATTACATAGAATGTGTTCTGCCGTTTCTACTGCTTCGCGGCAGTAGCGGCATGTATCACATTCAACTTTTCCCATTTTCTTGAGGTGATATCTGACTGGCCCATGTCCAGTCAGAATGCCAGTCAGAATTCGAAGATCAGATCTACTCAGAGCAAGCACTTCTTTTGCCTTTCTCGGAGAAGGATCAATCAGATCTTTAGCCTGTCTGAGACCAGGGATGCTTGTCCAGTAATTGGTCATAGCTTTATGTTCCCATTGTTTCAGAGATTCTTTAATGTGGGCCTTAGAAAGTCCACAGAAGGGTTCCGGACCACAGTAGGTGGTTCTGGCTCCTTCCTTAGCAAGGCGATCAGCCTCCTCATTGCCTGGTACACCTTGATGCCCCGGCACCCACATCAGATTAACTCTGTTGTGTTGAGCCAGTTGCTGTAGGGTACGTTGACATTCCCAAACCAGTTTAGAGTCATACATGCAGGAGCTCAGAGCCCCGATAGCCGCCTGACTATCAGTTGCCACAGAGATCTTTGCCCCTCGCATCCCTTTTTCTATGTTTATTCTGGCACAAGCCATTATAGCGTAAATCTCCGCTTGAAAGATGGTGGGAAAAGCACCCAGGGCTATACTGCACCTGCAGTTGGGTCCAACCAGTCCCGCGCCAGTCCCACCATCTATCACAGATCCATCAGTGTACCACATAATGGTTCCTGATTCAAGTTTAGGACCTCCGTTATCCCAAGTTGAACGATTTGTAAGAAGGATTTTATACTTCTTTCCAAAGCTTTTTTGTTTTGGCATTAGGTCCGAGACTACAATGCCCATTTGCATCTCTGGTACATCTTCCAAAATTCGAAGGTGTCCGAGTCCAGTTTTTAGTTTAATTTGACCAAGAATGGCCAGTCTGGTTGCACATGACATGGCCTCCCTTCTGATGTGCAAATATAGAGGAAGGAGGCCTATCAGTGCTTCCATGGCTGCAGTAGGGCATGTATGCATTGCCCCTGTGATCGCTAGGCATGCAAGCCTTTGCAATCTTTGCAGTTTATTTTGTGCAGTCCTTTGTTCAACCTTCGGCCACCAAACAAGTGAGGCATAGGTGATTATAGGTCTGACTACAGTTATGTATAACCAATTGGTCATTTTAGGATTCAGTCCCCATGTTTTGCCAAGCATCTTTCGGCATGTCCATAGGGCCATTGTACCTTTGTCCACTACCCTTTTAAGATGTGGATTCCACGTTAGTTTTTGATCTAGGATTACTCCCAGATATTTGACTTCAGTGGAAGGGTTAATAGTGACATCACCAACCTTGGGAGCCATGTATCTTAGCTTCCTCTTCCTGGTGAAGGGCACTATTACTGTTTTGCTTGGATTGATGTTTAGTTCCCTTTCCAAGCACCAATTGTAGGATATATTGAGGGCATGTTGCATGAGTTCCATTAAGACCTCTATGTGCTTGCCTCTAATAATAATTACAAGGTCATCCGCGTATCCTTGCACCTCAAATCCGGATTCACTGAGTTTGGTGAGGAGACTATCAACCACCATGGTCCATAAAAGGGGTGAAAGTACCCCTCCTTGGGGGCATCCCCTCCCAGATGTCACAGTGATCATCTCCCCTCCCAGTTCAGCCGTAATACGTCTTGTCCCCAACATTGCTTTTATCCAAGCAATCGTTGAGGGTCCGACGCCCTTGGAGGCGGCGGCATCCTCCATGGTCACATGCATGGTGCTATCAAAAGCACCCTGCACATCCAGGAAAGCACAAACCGCCACCTCCTTGTGATCTAGCGCTCCTTCTATCTTGGATACCAAGCTATCTAGTGCGCCAACTGTTGATCTACCGGACTGGTAGGCCCATTGATTAGGATGGATTTTCTTTTCTATCAAATTTTCCACCCTTATGTGGTAGTCTAGCACCTTTTCCATTGTTTTCAAAAGAAATGATGTAAGACTTATAGGTCGATTGGATCTGGGGTCAGACGTGGACCGTCTCCCCGTCTTGGGGATAAAAACCACCCTTACTTTCCTCCACAGCTGGGGAATGTATCCCAGGGCATAGCTTGCCCTAAACACTCTCACCAGCAGCGGAAGCAGACTCTCCATTCCCTGTTGAAGCAAGGCTGGGAATATGCCATCCCCTCCAGGAGATTTATATGGGCCGAAGGAATTTATTGCCCATTCTACCCTATCAGGGGAGAAGACCCTTCCAGACAGACTTTCCGTCCATCTATTGGGTCTTCTATCATCCCATATATCTACTTCCTCCCCGTCGTCAACTATTACATTGTGCGGAAAGTGAGTGTTTATAAGTTCCACTAAGGTTTCCCTGTGGTCCTTTGTATAACTGCCGTCTTTCTTTAAGAGAAGGCTCGGCCCATTAGATTGGTCCTTTGAGAGCACTTTATGTAGACGCGCAGTTTCAGATTGGCTCTCAAGTCTCAATGCTTTCACATAGAGTCTTCCATGATCTTCTTTTGGATTTCCTAAGTTCCTTGTTATAAGCGGTTAGGGCAGTTTTGTATGCTTCCCAATTTTTATCCCGCTTAGCTTTATTGAAGAGTTTCCTGGTTTTAGATCTTAGAGTGGTTAGCTCTTGATTCCACCAGGGGACGCTTCTAGTTATCCCTCTTTTTTTCAGAGGACAACTATTTTCATATGAATCTTGTATAATTGATTGCAGTTGGGTAGTGGATACATCTAGGTCCTGCACATCAAACAGTTCCCCCATATCCTCCACCTTTGTTGATACTTGTTCATCAGTTTTGATAACAGGTCTGTGAGGAACCCAAATATAATTTTTATACTCAGAGGGAGATACTTTGAACTCTTCAATAATACCATCAGCTAATTGTTGCTGAAAGACATCATTATAGGCTTTAACTAAATCTTTTTTTTTCTAAATTTTCATGAACTCTATTAAGCACTGCAAGAGCAATGTTATAGTTTGATGGCAACAAGGGAAGTTTATCTTCAATCCATGGAAGATCTATATGATATTTTCCGTCTTTGAACTCTATACCACCTTTGAATTTTTCAATCTGTTTCAAATCATCTTCAGATTTATTATTATTCATACCTTCAATACCTAAGGACTCTAATTTGAACATGTTTTCTAATCCTTGCTCTACCTCTGAATTACTTAGAATATGGCTTAAAGGATTAAAATAAGAATGTACAGGGTTTAAGACTGCATTAACCAAAGTATGGTTAACCTGCAACTGATTTTGATTTAGATTTTGATTTTGAACATGAATGTGATTTTGATTTTGAACAACTGATGGTGGATTTGAAACTCTTATTTGATTATTGTATATAAAATTAGTAATATTTCCAAATGGAATAATAGAACCATCTCTTAACTTAAAAGCAGACCCACTCATACATTTAATCAATTCTAGTTGAGGGAAATACTCTATTAAATCAATGCCTATTAGGGCATCCAAATCAAAAAATGAGTTATTAGACTCTTTATAGCCAGAATCAGCTAATTTGAAAGATTTATTTCTCAAATTAATTAGAGCCTGATCTACGAACTTAATCTCGTAACTTAATTGAAGATCCTCATCAACCAAAAGAGGAAGGGTGAAACAAGACTGGTCCATATATACATCAAGAACAGTCTCTTTCAAAGTGCGGGTGCTAACACCTAAATAGGTTTTTATATCGTATTGAGTGCTTTGATGATTCTCTACAGATATATTGAGTTTGTCCAGCACTCTTTTAGAAAGGTAGGACCTCTGTGAGCCACAGTCGACTAGGCATCGAACTGAAGCCGAAACTTTACCTCTACCAATCCTTATAGTAATTGATGGCAACAAATATAAATTGTTGGTGCTTTGACTAAAACTAAGACATACATTTGTGAGGGTGGAACTTTTCCTTTGCTTACAAAGAGCTGTAATATGACTTCTTTTATTGCAAACTTGGCAACTAAAAGAAAGTTGCTCCTCAAGTCCAGGACACTGATCTGCAGTATGTTTAGTACTTGAACATTTGGGGCATAGATTTATTTCATTACATCTTTTAATTCTTAACTCATAGGTTTGATAAACATTGCAATTGGTCATCACATGACCTTGTGATGAACAAAACTTACATGATTTTGAATAACCTTTGATTTTAGAAGTGGAAGAATCAATACTATGAGAAGCTTCATTTCCACTAACTTCATTAGTATGAGTTTTGAAATTTTGCAAAGCAGAATTGGAATCAGGCCTATTAGATTTTAAGGACTCATTCGTCCTTTGATTTTCATTATTTTTAAATTTAAAATTAGGCTTATCTGAAGTATTTACATTTTTAAATTTTGAATAAGTATTATGGGAAGGGACTTGATTGAAATTTTGACCTTTATTATGATTTGACGTTTTAACAATATTTTTGATAACTTCATTATAGCTATCAAATATTTGATTTAAATCAGGGTAATTGGTATTCAACTTGCGAGTAATTTCTTTGACTACCACATTAGGTAATTTTGATAAAACTATGTGGCTAAGTACTACTAATCCAGTAGCCTCCTCAAGATATTTGAGGTTATAACTCTCAAGTTCATATATTAATGTTCTGATATCATTTAAGTAAACCCTAGTCGCATTATATGTTGGGTCAAATGCTGGTTTCAAAGATATTATTTTTTTAATGATTTCATCAATGATGAATTTTTCGTCTAAAAACTCTTTATCTAGAAGTTCAAGAGCTTTATTATAATTATTATCACTAATAGAAAGATTCTGAATCAGAGAGTATGCATATCCTCTTAATTTATTTTTTAAGCAGTGAAGTTTAATGGATTCACTTAAATTTTTCTGTAAATCTAAGGAACTCTTAAATTTCGAAATAAAAGTTTTATAAGCAAACTTATCAGTTTCATTGCCCTCAAAGAAACCACAATCTATAGCTCTAAGAACAGATTCACTGAAATGAGAGCAAGTATTTTTTGGAGGGGTGGCATTTTGATCCCCTTTAGATTTTAATTCACTTAATTTTGATTTAATCGAGCATTGATACTGAATCTGACTACACAACTCCTTATTATGAAACTCAGGAATGAGGGAGTCAACTTCATTATCATTATATATTTTTATTATATTTGTATCCTTTTGTTTAATATCTTTTAACAAGGACTCTACTTCCTCTACAAGATCCTTTACATAAACTGCATCTTTATCTTTATTATTTTCTATAGGCCTACTCTCTATTTGACCAAGATAAATATTTACTTGTGCCTTGAGGGATGAAATGGCTTGAACTATAGGCTTAGATTTTTTAGTAACTCTATCAAGAAGGGCTTGTATCTCTGGGTCAGACATTTTCGCTGAAATTTGGCTAGAGTGACCCAAGGACAAATGAAACCTTGAAGAAAGATGAAATAATGAAAGATAGACAAAAAATAAAAACAAAATTTGAAGTTGAAAGTGATCTTGGCCTATAATGCCTAACTTTGAAATTGAATTTTTTGAGGAAAAATGAGATATGGCTTACCACCAGGACAAATTATTTGATTTGAATTTTGAAAGGGTTTAGAAGACCACAAAAAAAACAAATTTTGAGGTTGAAAATGACCTAGGCCTAGGCCTAGGCCTAAGTTTGAGCTTGAATTTTTTAGGAAATCACTGTAATGGAAGGGTTAGGCAATGATGCATTGCTTACCTAACTCTCATACCAAATTTTGAATTAATTACACTAAGACTAACTAAACTTAGGACAAAAACACCAATAGGCTAGTCTGGATAGGCCCACGTGGCTTCTACCGTCTATTATTTTCTTATATTAAAATAAACCTTAATTTTAAATGATTTTGACCTAATAATACACAAAATATCGAAACTGCTATAAGCTTCGGAGAGCCTAGATTATACTTTGCAATATTGCTAGCACGAGTTATCAAGAACTTGCAACAAATCCGTTCGTTAAGA
>JABUQX010076929.1:5000-7500 GCA_015478945.1 Trachelipus rathkii
CTCATACTATACCTTACCCCTCACCTACTATAAATCATCACATACTACTTATGACATCGCTCATCATACTAACTTAACTACATCACTATGATCTATCACTCACCTACTCACCTCATATCACTATATATTATATATATATATATATATATATATAATAATATAGTATATATAATATATATCCCTACTACACTATCATATAAACTTCCACTACTATACCACTATCACTACCTACCACATCATATACTCACTATAGCTGAGAGGCGTGGAATTTTGCAGAGAAATAAGAGTAACACGCTCAGGTTCATTCAGTCATTATATACACTATAATATATACTATACATATACACTATAACTATACTACTAATAAACTACTTATATATCTACTAATATATATATATCTAACCATCACACAATACTATATATATATATATATATATATATTTAACTTTACGCAAAATGTAGTCCGTCTTCGCGTTATTGTGGCAAATTTTTCGGTCACCATGTTGTAAAAATTTTCTTGTTCTCTTAGCGATGCCAATACTTCTTTTTCAATTGATAATAACGCTAGATTACTCAAACGATCTTCGCTCTGAGTGGATCTTTTGTATGTATGTATTCTTTTGAGAGCTGAAAAACTTCGTTCCACTGATGCAGTCGTCGCGGGTATGGTTGAAATCAATTTCGCCAATTTAAATATCTCTTTAAAGGGCTGGTGCAAATTTTCTGTTGTTAGGAATTTAATTAATATGTGTGGGGATTTTCCTTGGAAAGTAGTGGTTCTATAAAATACGTTTAATTCGTTTTTGAGCCCACACAAATCGAAAACGTTTGGGTAAACTCTTCCTAAATTGTCGAAAAGAGATTCGGGAAAAGCATTCTTTCGGGCAAAAATTTCAAATTTCCTAGGATTCAAGAGTTCAAAAAATGTTAAGTTTTGGAGCGAAGTGAATCTAGTGGTTAAATGACATGTTAAATTATCGATAATGGAGAAATAAAGTCTGCGATATCGTTGTTCTTGTGACAAGTTATCTAAATCTTCGCGTCTCCTATTTTTGGGTAAACCCGTCATAGATACAGTTTTTTCCCAAAGTGGAAGAAACCCAACAATTTCACATTTATCACACTTGTCCTGTTCTAAAATTATTCTGTCCAATAATTTCTTTTGGCATTTATCACAATGATTAACACCCTGCCTAAAGTTTTTTAAATATTGGTGGAAGTCTTTTACATAGTTAAGGCATTCCATAATATCTATATTTTCCGTTTGCAAAATTTGGAACAATATGTCCGATTGGGAGAATAAAGGCGAAAATAAATTTAAAAGAAAAACTGTTTCAAAATTTTTCAGGAAATCAACGTATCCATGTGCTGTGCACCTGTCTGGTCCATTCCATTGGTCATCATCGTTTTCATAAATGCTTGAGAAGAAGTCAGTAATTGGTTTCCAATAACTATCAACGGTGTTAACCAAACGAGAAGTAAAAGACCATCTTGTTGGAGCAAAAGATGGAATATGCTTTTTAAGATGTTCCTGAACTGCAAAGGCCCTTTTGCTAGAATGAGATGAAAATGTTGCAATTCCATTTAAAGTGGAGAAAAATAAGTTACACTCAGGAATTTCATTCATGCCCTGAGCCAAAACCAAGTTTAATACGTGAGCGTAACAATGAGTATGTAGAGCCTTAGGGTACTCATCTAGAACTTTCTTTTGTAAGCCCGACACATGACCTGACATAACAGCGGCGCCATCGTATGTTTGAGCAATGAGCTTATCGGCTAGTTTATATTCGTTGACAATATTCTTAATGTGAGAGAATAGTCCATCGGCTGTTCGGTCAGCACTGACATCATTAAATCTGATAAATCTTTCTTTTATAGAATTATCACCCTTGTGCACATACCTCAGAACCGTGGACAATTGCGATCTACTTTTAATATCCGATGTTTCATCCAACATGATAGCTACAAAATCAGTTTCTTCTATTTCTCGGAAAATAACCTCATTTACAACTTCACTAATAGTACTAATCAAATCATTTTGAATGTCACTCGAGGTCCCTCTAAATACTGTAGCAGTCTGAAAATGTTCCGCGAGTAATGGATCCCAGATTTTTAAAAGGTTCAAAGTTTCTATGTAGTTACCTTTATTTAAAGATGTTTTCCCTTCATCATGTCCTCGAAACGGCAATTCCTGATTTGCTAAGCAACATGTAACATCAATTAAACGCTTGAGAATTTCACGGTTCTTTTTAACTTTTTGATTATGTAGACTATTATTAACTCTCAGGGTTTTGTCTAATCCTTCATCAACTCTTTCTTTACCGAAGGCGTACAAATCCATTACACACTGAAGGTGACTTTCGGAGTTCTCATGTGCTTTAGCCGATCTAGAAAGACCGCTTAGGTTTGAAAATCCAGTTGACACCCAAGAAGTATATGCGGATTTTGAGAAGAGAAGACAAGGCCAACAAAACAATTTTAGTAAACTCTGACTTCCGCA
>JABUQX010076930.1:0-12500 GCA_015478945.1 Trachelipus rathkii
TTTCTTTAAATTCCTCGACGTCATAAAAAAACTGTTGCCAAACGTTGTTGTGGAAATTTCCCTTTTTTCGAAATCTTTAGATATGCTTACCAAACTAAGACATTTCACTATTTCATAAAGTCTTTAGAAATTTCAATATTTTCTGTGAAATCTTATATAAATGCTTACCAAAGGAGGAAAAATATTATTCTTAATTCTGGAAGATTAAGAAAGGCTTATCAAACGTAGAGAATTTTCCCTTAAATTCTAGCTAAATCCAGAAAGTCTTACCATAACTTAAAGATTTTCCCATAAAATTTGAAGATTAGAAACATTTTTTTTAAACGGTTTTTAAGGGAAATTTAGTAATTTGGAAAGCCTCAGAAACGCTTTATCAAGAAGAAGGAATTTTCCTAAATTCTAAAAGCTCAGAGGAAAGGTTTAACCAAAACGTAAAAGAAATTTTAAATAAATCTAAGCATTAGAATACTTTTGTCAAACGTAGGGAAATTGGCTAATTTTCTTAGGCCTCATAATGCTTTGAACCAAAATGTAAAGGAAAAAATTTATTTAATTATTGATAAGCAAGGAAATACCAACCAAAAGTGAGGAATTTCAGTATTTCTGAATCCTTAAAATTCAAACCAAACGTAAAGTATTTCCTTAATTCTGCGGCGTCATAAACTATTGGTCAACGTATTGGAAATTTTCCTTTTTCTAGAACCTTAGATTTAAAGTTACCCAAACGTAAAGAAATTTTCACCTAATCCCGAAGCTTAAGGGAAATGCTTAATCGGAACTGAGGAATTTTTATATTTCTGAGTCCTTAAAAGCTTTACCAAATTAAGGGAAATTTTCTTAATTTCTGTGAAGGCCTAAGGAAATGATTTATCAAAACGGGAAGGGAATTTCCCAAACTCTGGCGCATCAAGAAGGGCTTACCCAAAAACATGAAGAATTTCTCTAATTTTAAAGCATTAAAACACTTTAAAATTTGTAAGGAATTGTGTTTTTCAAAAATCTGAAGGCCTCAAGGAAAGGGGCTTATCAACGAAAGTAATTTTCCTAATTCTGTAGGCTCCAGAAGAGCGCTTACCAATACGTAAGAATTTCCATAAATCTAAGCATTAGGCAATAACTTTACAACAACGTATGGGATTTCCCCGTAATCTCTAATAGCTCATAAAATGCTTTCCAATAACATTTGAGAAATTTTTATCAGTTCTAAGCATAGTCAAATGGTCAAAAACAGACGAAATGTTTTCCGAAAATCGGAACAAATGGCTAACTTAAACGCCCAAAGATTAAGAAATACTTTACGGCTTCGTTTTAGTTTTAAAGATTCAGAAATACTGAAATTTCATACTTTGGGGAAGGGCATTTCCTTAAAGCTTTAGAAAAATAATAAAGCATTTTACGTTTGCTAAGCATTTATGAGGTTGGAGAATTAGGAATTCCATTCGTTTAGGGAAAAAGTATTTTAATTGCTTGTAGATTTATGGAAATTTCCTTGACCGTTTGCTAAGCCTTTCTGAGCCTGGCATATTTGAAATTTCATTTCGTTGATGTAGCCTTCTGAGGCTTCCCAGAATTTGAAAAAATTCCTTAAACGTTTTTTGGAAAGTGTTTTCTAATGATTCAGGGAATTAGGGGAAATTCCTCAAGTTGTAGTTAGTTGCGCTTTCTGATGGCGTGCCCTAAAGAATTAAGGGCAAGATCCATATTTGAGGCCCTATTTTTGGGCCCATTCAGCCCCACCTAAAAATGGGAATTAAAATTCGAAATTGTCAGCCACAATCTTGACTATATAAACAACCAAAAATGTAGCTTTTTATGCCTCTAAACGTTTGTTCCGGTTTGTTTTTTTTTTTCTCTGTCTGTATCATTCTATTCAAGAATTTTCCGAATTTGTTCAAACAACCAGAATTTTTCCCGAAATGACTTATGTAAAATTGAAGTATGAATAGATAGGTCCCATTTACCTAAAATAGGTACTGGAAGTACGTTTTCGATTTTTTGAAGTTTGTTGATTCAGCGTCTGTCCAATTTCAAATACCCACATTATTTTTTGGATTTTTTTGAAATGAAAAATTTGTGACTGGGTGAAACAAATAGGGTTAAAATAAAAAAAACGAAAATGTCCCAACTAGACAAAGACTCAAATAAAAAGTCAAAAATGGTTCAGACACCGGAAAAAAGTGTTGAAAAATAAAATGAACGAAAAAGTCCGATCAGGACAAAGATTCAGAAAAAGACGAATTTCGTTCCGGACAGGACAAATGCGAAAAAGGACGAAATAGTCCAAACGTGAACAAAATGAGTTAAAAAAAAGAGGAAAATGGTCACGACCGGACATATGAATCAAAAAAGAAAACGAAAATCCGAGCCCGGGACAGGGGGACCGTTAACGAAAAAAGAAAGGAAGATTGTCCGACTGGACAAATTGGCGTTCCATCTAAAAACCAAATGTCCGACAGACAAATGCGTATGAAAAAGACTAAAATGATCCGGACCATTCAGACAACGTGGTCCAAAAAAAGACAATGTCCGACCGGACAAGGGTCAAAAAAGGGGGGAACAAATGGTCCGAATGGGACAAATGGTTCAGAAAAAGAAATGGTCATGAAAAAAATGAATTCTTAACAAGGGGACGAAATTGTCCGACCGGCAGAAATAAGTCAGGAAAGAAGGATTGTCTTATTTTGATCATTTTTCCGGACGGGAAATTGGTCCCTTTTTGATCAATTTGTCCAGTCGGACATTCGTCTTTTTGACCATTTGTACGGTTGGACATTTCTTCTTTAAATGTCTGACCGGACAAATGATTAAAAAAAAAGACTAAATGTCCCGATTCAGGAACGCAAATGGATCAGGGAAAAAAAGAAATTGGTTCAACCATACAACATGGTCAAAAAGGACGAAAGTGCCAACTTACATATGGGGACGACACTTGTGAGTGGAACTTGAATGAGTTCAAAGGAAGATTTTACTTCATTCCATCAAGAAAGATCGAACACTGGGAACTCGGGAAAGTCGCAAGAAAGTTACCAATAACCGGTTCGCCTACACTAGAGCCATCCACTGTTAAAAAAGTCTGTTTCAAGAATAGTTTTTAAAGCACCCGGTTTTCTCAGCCCATAATTCGTCACACCAGACAAATGGTCAAAAAAGACCAAATTTCCGAACGGGACAAAAAAGGTTGCGGGTAGTAAAAAGCGACCAATATCCACCGGAACAAAATGGCTTAAAAAAGACAAATGTTCAGGAACCGAAAATGGTCAAAAGGGACGGAAATGTCCGTACTGGACCAAAATGGTCCAAAAAGAGGACCAAATGTCCGACCGGACAAATTGTCTAGGAAAAGGGACTTAAATGTTCGAACCGGACAAATGTCAAAAAGGCACAAATGGTCTTAATCGGGCAAATAGTCCAGGAAAAGCCGAAAATGGTCCGGACTGGACATGATCAAAAAAAGACCTTTAAAAGTCTGACATTAAGTCTTTTTTTGATCATTTGTCCAGGGTCTGACTGGAAAAATAATTGAAAAGACCCAAATGTCAAATTAACTAATGGCATCTAAAAAACGGAAATGATACAGGACCGGAGAGAAATTGTCAAAAAAGACGAAATGTCAGACCGGACAAATGGTCAAAAAATACGAAATGACAAATGTCTGAAACTGGGAACAAATGTGGTTAAAAAAAAAATAAATCTTTTTATTTGTAACAATGGTATTTAAAAAAATAAACAAAAATGATATACAGGACCGTTCAAATTGGTAAAAAAACAACGGGATTTAATGTCAAAAATGACGAAAATTGTCGGACCGGACCAAATGATAAGAAAAAAAAAAAAACATTGTCCAACGGACAAAATGGTCAAAAAAGACGAAAGTTGTCCAAACTGGGACAAATGGAGGATGGACCTGAATCTGAACTGACATAAAAATGTGTTATAAGCAGATTTTACTTTCCATCAGCGGGATTCGTAAACTGGGACCTCCAGTCGCTGAGTAACCCAGTAAAACCCGGTCGCTCATAACCCACTAGGACCCACCCAGCGTTCAAAAACAACGTTGGTCAAAAAAAAGTTTTAAAGGCTCCCGGTTGCGGCTCATTACCAAATTTGTTCCCACCGTGAACAATGGGTAAAAAAAAACAAAAAAAAAAACAAACAATGGTCCCGGAACGGACAAATAGGTCAAAAAGACCTAGAACCAAAATGGGTTAAAAAATCGAATAGCTCAGACCGCACAACATGGGTGTCCAAAAAAAGAACGAAATGAGTTTTCAAACTGTAACAAATGGTCAAAAAAAAAGACGGAAATGGTTCCAACTGGACATGGGGATTTGAAACTGAATTGAACTGGAATGTTGTCAAAGGAGATTTTTACTTATCCATCAGCGGGATTTCGAAAACTCCGGACTCGAGTCGCTGGAATGTTAACAGTTAACAGGCGCTCTAATCACATAAGGACCATCCACCGTTTCCAAAAACAAACGCTTCCAAAAATAAGTCTTTTAAGCTCCCGGTTGCTCATTACATAATTTGTCCCAAACCTGGACAAATGGGTATAATAAAAACAAAAAAGCGAAATGTACCGACCGACAAAAGGTCAAAAAAAGGACCTAGAACAAATGGTTAAAAACGACATGGTCGGACCGGACCAATATGGCTTCAAAAAAAATGACTGAAAATGTCCAAACCTGTACACTACAATGAGTCAAAAAAGACGAAATGTCTGAACGGACAAATGGATAAAAAGACGAAAATTGTCCGACCGGACAAATGATAAAAAAAGGACCAAATTGCCGACCCAGACAAAATTTTTTAGGACAAAAGACCAAAATGTCCGACTAAGACCATTGGTCAAAAAGGACCAAAATCCGACCGGACAGGTGAGAAAGGACAAAGGTAAATCCAATTGTTCGGTAAAGGACGAAATGTTCGGAAAAAAGACGGAGATATCCCCATCCGGACATTTCGTCTTTTTCGAACATTTCTCCCCATTGGAGCAAAAATGTTCAAAAGAAGACAGAAATATTTGATAGGATGTTATTGAACAATAAAATAACATAGTCCGAACAGGTACAGAGTAGCAAAAAGAAATTAAAATGTCCAACCGGACAAACATTTAAAAAAGACCAATGTTTCGAACGGGACCAACAATAGTCAAATAAAGAGGAAATTGTCCAAACCATACAAATGGTCAAAAAAAGACGAAATGTCCAACTGGGACATATGGGATGAACTGAATGGAACTGAATTGGAGTCAATAAAAAGATATTTTACTTCCTCCATCAGGAGGGATTCGGAAATTATTACCCCGAGTCGCTGAATTAACAGTAAACCGTCGGCTTCTAACCCTAGAACATCCCACGTTACAAAAAGAAACGCATCAACAATTAGTTTTTAAAGTTCCCGTTTTCTTCAATCCCTAATGTTGGTACGAACCAACAAATGGTTCCAAAAAAGAATCAAATGTCTGACCCTACAAAAGGTCAAAAAGACCGAAATGTCTTAACTGGACCAAGAATGGTTTAAACAAAAGTCGAAATGTCCAAGAAGGGACAAATTGTCAAAAACAATGACGAAATGTCGGACGGACAAATGGTAAAAAAAAGAGGAAATGTCCGACCCTTGGGACCAGATAATGTCAACAAAAGATGCAAATGGGTCGGGACCCGGACAAATTGGTTCAAACATAGACTAAATGTATCCGACTGGACAAATGATCAAAAAAAACCCACGTATGTCCGGGACCAGAAAAATGTTTAGGCAATAAAAAAAAAGTCCGGGATGGACAAATTTGGCAAAAACAACAAATAGGTCAGAAAAAGACGAAATGTTCGACCGGGGGAACAAATGGTCAAAAAAAAGGACACAAAATGTCCCAAACGGACAATATGCTCAAAAGGGTCTCTCGCCTCGGGAAATGTTTAACCAACAATTGTCAAAAAAAGACTGAAGAATGTCCGACCAGACAAATGGTTATAGAAAAGGACCGAAATGTTCTGATCGGACCCAAATATTGAGAAAAAGACGAATCCGACAGGGATCAATATGTCGATAGGACGGAGAAATGTCTTCCCAAACGCACAATGCCGTCAAAGACCAATAAAAATATACCAAGCATCGAGAAAAGAAAAAAAAAAAAAAAATGGTCAAAAAGAACGGCGAAATGACGCCGCACGGAGGACAAAATAAGAGAAAAAAAAAGAAAAAAAGAAAAAAATAAAAGAAATGTCCGGGGGGATACATAAGATACAAGGAGCGAAATTGTCTGGGAACCGGGGGACAATGGTCAAAAAAAGACCAAATGTCCGACATGACAAATGGTCAAAAAAAAGAAATGTCAGACATGACAAATAGTAAAAAAAGACCAAATATCCGACCGGACAAATGGTCAAAAAAGACGAAATGTCCAACCGGACAAATGATCAAAAAATTCGATATGAACGACCGGACAAATGAGCAAAAAAGACTAAATGTCTTATTGGACATTTTGTCAGAAATGATCAATTGTCAGAAATGAAAAAAATGCAAAAAAGAGAAATGTTCAGACCGGACACAATGATTAAAAAAGACGAAAATGTTCCGACCGGACAAATGTCATTGAAAAAAGAATTGTCAACCTGGACAAATGACCCAAAAAAAAAAAATAATTTTTGAAAAAAAATATAGTTAAAAAAGACGAAATGTCCAACCGGACAAATGGTCAGAAAAAAAGAATTGTTCAACCTTACAAATGGTCAAAAAAGACCAAATGTCCGATTGAACAAATGGTTAGAAAAGAAGAAATGTCCAACCATACAAATGGTTAAAAAAGACGAAATGTTGAACTGGACAAATAAGATGAACTGAATTGAACTGAATGAGTTATAGCAGATTTTACTTCTCCTTCACAAGGATTCGAAACTGGACTCCGAGTCGCTCAGTTAAAGTAACCGGTCACTCAAAACACTAGACCATGAACCTTCAAAAAAGAACGTTCAAGAATAGTTTTTAAAGTTCGATGTTTTCTCATCCCATAATTTTTCCAACCAGATAGATGGTCAAAAAAGACCAAATGTCCGACCGGACAAAAGGTCAAAAAAGACGAAATGTCCAACTGGACAAATGGTTAAAAAAGTCGAAATGTCCGACCGGACAAATGGTCAAAAAAGAGGAAACGTCCGACCGGACAAATGGTAAAAAAAGAGGAAATGTCTGACCGGACAAATGGTCAGAAAAGACGAATTGTCCGACAGGATAAATGGTTAAAAAAGACCAAATGTCCGACCGGACAAATAGTCAGAAAAGAGAAATGTCCGGCTGGACAAATGATCCAAAAAGACGAAATATCCGACCGGACAAATGTTTAGAAAAGACCAAATGTCCGACAGGACAAATTGTCAGAAAAGACTAAATGTCTGACCGGACAAATGTCAAAAAAGACGAAATGTCTTATCGGACTAATAGTCAGAAAAGACGAAATGTTCGACCGGACAAATGTTCAAAAAAGACTAAATTTCCAACCGGACAAATGGGTTAAAAAAAAACGAAATGTCCGATCGGACAAATGACCAAAAAAGACAATGTCCGACTGGAAAAAGGGTCAAAAAAGAAGAAATGTCCAACTGGAAAAATGCTCTAAAAACAAATGTCCGATTGGACAAATTGTCAAAAAAGACGAAATGTCCCACCGGACAAATGGTTAAAAAAGACCAAATGTCCCACCGGACAAATGGTGAAAAAAGACTAAATGTTTGATCGGACAAATGGTCAAAAAAGACGAAACGTCTAAACGGACAAATGGTCAAAAAAAGACAATTGTCAGTCAGGACAAATGGTTAAAAAAGACCAAATGTCCGACCGGACAAATGTCAAAAAAGAAGACGAAATGTCCGACTGGACAAATGGTTAAAAAAGACGAAATGTCCAACCGGACAAATGGTTAAAAAGACGAAATGTCCGACCGGACAAATGGTCAAAAAAGATCAAATGTCCGACTGGACAAATGGTTAAAAAAGACGAAATGTCCAACCGGACAAATGGTATAAAAAGACGAAATGTCAGACCGGACAAATGGTCAAAAGAGACTAAATGTCCGAACGGACAAATGGTATAAAAAGACGAATTGTCCGATAAATGGTCAAAAATTGTCCGATAAATGTCCGGATAACACCCCCTCCTTGAATAGGGCTTTGCCCGTGAGCGGTGGTGATAACTATATTATATATATATATATATATATTATATATATATACAAATAAACATATTATATATATATATATTATACTATATAATATATATATATATATATATATATATATATATTAAATATATATATATATATATTATATATTATATATATATATTATATATATATATATATATATATATAAAAGAACAGACAAATGGTCAAAAAAGACGAAATGTCTGACCGGACAAATGGTCAAAAAAGACAAAATGTCCGACCGGACAAATGGTAAAAAAAAACAAATGTCCGACCGGACAAATGGTCAAAAAAGACTAAATGTCCGACCGGACAAATGGTCAAAAAAAGACGAAATGTCTGACCAGACAAATGGTCAAAAAAGACTGTTTTATCGGACAAATGGTCAAAAAAGACTGTTTTATCGGACAATTGGTCAAAAAGACAACTGTCCGACCGGACAAATGGTCAAAAAAGACTAAATGTCTTATCGGACAAATGGTCAAAAAGACGAAATGTCAGACCGGACAAATGGTCTAAGAGAAGAAATATCCCACCATACACATGTTAAAAAAAAAACAAATATCTGACCGGACAAATGGTCAAAAGAGACGAAATGTCCGATCTGACAAATGGTAAAAAAAAACAAAATGTTTGATCGGACGAATGGTCTAAAAAAGAGGAAATGTCCGACCGGATAAATGGTTAAAAAAGACTAAATGTCTTATCGAACAATTGGTCAATAAAGCCTAATGTCCGACCTGACAAACGTTTAGAAAAGACGAAATGTCTAACCGGACAAATGGTCAAAAAAGACGAAATGTCCGACCGGACAAATGGTCAAAAAAGACGAAATGTCCGACCGGACAAATGATTAAAAAAGACGAAATGTCCAACCGGACAAATGGTCAGAAAAAAAGAATTGTCCACCCTTACAAATGGTCAGACAAGAAGAAATGTGCAACCGTACAAATGGTCAAAAAAGACCAAATGTCCGACCAGACAAACGGTCAAAAAAGACAAAATGTCCGCATAGACAAAAGGTCAAAAAAGACGAAATGTCCAACTAGACAAATTGTTAAAAAAGTCGAAATGTCCGACAAGTCAAATGGTCAAAAAAGATTAAATGTCCGACCGGACAAATGGTAAAAAAAGGAGGAAATATCTGACTGGACAAATGGTCAGAAAAGATAATTGTCCGACAGGACAAACGGTCAAAAAAGACCAAATGTCCGACCGGACAAATGGTCAAAAAAGTCCAAATGTCCAACCGGACAAATGGTCAAAAAAAGGAGAAATGTCCAACTGGACAAATGATCAAAATAACGAAATGTCCGACCGGACAAATGTTTAGAAAAGACCAAATGTCCGACTGAACAATTGGTCAAAAAAGACAAAATGTCCGACCGGACAAATTGTCAGAAAAGACTAAAGGTCCGACCGGACAAATGTCAAAAAGACGAAGTGTCTTAGCTGGAAAAAAGAGGAGGAAAGCAGATTATACAGGAAGTTGTTAGAGAGTTTTTTGGCAAGAGGCCAGAAAGATTTTCAGTAGGGAGAACCAAGGAGGTTACGCACCTTCGTTTTGATGAAAGGGCCCGCTTTGCTTCGTTCTAGAAGTATTCCCTGCAACGATTTCTAGCTGAATGAAAATAAGCGAGAGTGATAGGAGAACGAGAATTTTTCCACCCCGATAAGCGCTGTCTCTAGCCTGAAATGGCCAGAGAACCAGCACGATCGAACCATGGATTATGAGGAGAGAAAGATTTAGTCGGAAGAAGGAATGAACCGCCGCCTCATGCCCATTTTCAACGATTTCCAGCTCCCACCTGATCGGCAGAAGTGAATGTGGCGTCACCAGAGGACAAAGCAGTCATTCCAATTATAGTTAGCGTAGAAGCAACGACGCAAGGCCCCCCAATCGGCCGATCCCAAAGTGCCAGAAAAAACGATTAGGGCAGGATGAGCTGTTGGGGAGAAAGTATTAAAATTAAGAGATATAAGGTTGTGGTCAGATTACCAATAGGAGCGGAAGGTTGTATTTTAAAGAGGGAAAGAACAGTGGTGAAAAACAATAGGTCATGTGTGGTTCAAGAATTTGTTTTAGGACGATCGGAATGTGTGTGGGTTTCTTTAATTAGTTGATCAGATCGTTGAGAATGCTGATTGATTCGCCTCTTCCCCACCTAAATCGGTATGAGAGGACCCCAACCCATTCAGTGTTGTTTACATTGAAATCCCCTAAATAGAGGACCTTAGTATTTTGGATGAGGAGATATAACAGTCTCGTGAGGAGTAGTAAGATATTCAAAGAAGAGTGAAAATTCTTGTTCTATTAGGAGAACAGTGTAGCAGAAGCACAAGATTATTGTAGTATATATATATATATATCCCTTGGAATATATATATATATAATTATATATATATATAATATATATATATATATATATATATATATTATATAATATATATATATATATATATATATATATATATAATAATATATATATAATATATATATATATTAAAGTATATATATATATATATTATATATATATATATATATATATATATATATATAATAATATATATATATATAATATATATATATATATATTATATATATAATATATACATATATTATATATATATATATATATATATAATATATATATATATATTATATATATATATATATATATATATATAATATATATATATATATATATATATATATATATGGAGTCGGACGCACTGAAAACAGCTGGGAAAGAAGAAACGAGAAGAACCAGAGAAGAGATTGGGAGAGCTATTCAGAAAGCTCCGAATAGTTCTAGTCTGAGAACAGGAGAAAGCAGATTGAATTGAAAGAAAAGTAAAAAATCTAACCATCCTCAATAAATACATTTTAAATTTAGTTGAACATTTCGAAATTAAAATCAAAATTAAAAATAATTAAAACAAGATTAAAATTTTATAAAATTTCAAGTAGAGGAGCAACAAAATTTTAAAATTTATGTCTTCCCGTTAATATTTAATAGATGATGGAGTTTTGACAAAAATAATTTAAGAAGATGGAAAAAATTTTAATTGGTTCTTTTTGGCTATAATGAAAAATTAAATAGGATTTGGATATATATATTTGGATAAAGAATGGAATTATTTTGAAGTCAGTGGAAATGATTTGTGCTCAAAGAAGGTTGAATGTTTCGTAGCGGTCAGGACAAATGAAGATTTTCTTCGCATGGTTATAGGGCGACAGGGCTAGCAACCCGGTCCTTTCCTTCTGCTTTTATTACTCTTGGTCCAGCGTTAGAATCTTATGCGCCTAGAAGCAAGATCCTCTGGAGAGCTCTGAGTAAACGAGTTTTGAGGCCTGATGGAAGAAGATGCTAGTTCTACTGAAAGGGCGAAAACCCTACCTGAGAGTGTTTAACTCGAGGACTGGCGTCAGAAACCATTGAGCCGAGAAATGGTTTTCTGGAGTGCTCTAGGGTTGAGTTTCGGGCCAGAAGAAGAAGATGCTGGACCAACTCACTTTCGTATATTCTAAAGTGAATTTGACTTATTGGGAAAAGATCAAAAATATTACGGAGGGACAAGTTACGTTCCATCATGGTTTGTATATATTAAAAGTTTTTCACTTAAAGAGTTCTTAAATTAACACTCAAACTCTATATATAAAAATTACAAGATATTTAAAACCATTTAAAACTTTCTATGAAAAAGGAAAATTTAATTTTGGGGGATAAGTTAACGTTTCGAAACCTAATTTCCTGGTTTCCTCTTCAGAACTGAAAACTTTTCTTTATTATTTTAACAAGGTAAAAACTAAAATACACGTGGGGAAAAAGGCAAAATGACGTCACACTTCCTTCTTCTTCTCATCCAATTTTTATTTCAAAAATAAATTTTTTCCTTTTTCTGCTATGAATCTTTTTGTGACAGGATCAAAGTTAAAAAAACCTTCTGACACATTAAAATTGTCTTCACTAGAAATGAAATAAGCTTCTATCATCTGATTCAAACCTTTTTCTTTTGATAAAAACACAAAAGCAGCCTCTTCCCAATTAATATCATGTTCTTTTTCGGAGAAATGTTTAAATAATGCATTACTTACATTGCCTCTTCTAACTTCTCCCCCATGTTGCTCTTTTCTAATTTTTAGAGTTTTAAGAGTTTCTCCATAATAGGAATCACTGCACACAAGACAGGGTATTTTATATACCCCTCCTGCCTTTTCACGTTTGGTAGTGTTATTATTAATCAAAAGTCGTGACACAGTTTCCGGGAAACTGAAAACCATATTAATATTAAATAGGTG
>JABUQX010076930.1:52500-60000 GCA_015478945.1 Trachelipus rathkii
CTCACACACAGATTTACTTACACACATACACTATGACACTTATACACACATACACTATGTCACTTATACACACATGCACTCACCCATAGACACTTACACTAGCCCATATACACTTACACTCACCCATGGACACTTACACTTACCCATAGACACTTGCGATTGGTGTATATTATAAGTTGCTAGGATGTTTCCTACTATGAGTTAGCATTTTCTAACCTTTTCTAGCCTTTTCTACCCTCCATCATAGAACAGAGCTAATATTGATGTCTTCCCCTAGGTCATAATTGGAACACCAGGGCGCCGCATGCGCCCTCCGCACAAAGTCAGTCGAACACCGCACCCGCATACTTAATACTTTTGATATCAATGTAAACTATTCAAAGAATTTCTTTTCAAATATACTATGAGTCATTCATTTTTATTTCATACTTAAACATTTTTATTAAAAACATTTTGCGATCCTAAAACTTTACCTCATTACAGACATCTTTTATATTTTTACTTAATACTTTTTAATTTATAAATTTTTAAAAAATTGTATGTAAGAAGAAAAAAACCAGAGTGCCTGATATATAAACATTTTATTTTACTACAATTGTACGAAATTTTATTAAAAACATATACTTTACAGACCTTAAAGCAGTAAATCAGTAAATCAATAGAGGTGTTACCTAACACCTAGGGGGGATTAGTATGCTTTTGTTTTACTGTTTTACTGCTTTAACTCATGTTTTACTGCTTTAACTCATGTTTTACTGCTTTAACTTATATGTTTTACTGCTTTAACTCACATATTTATTAACATTACATACCTTAAAGCAGTAAATCAGTAAATCAATAGAGGTGTTACCTAACACCTAGGGGGGATTAGTATGCTTTTGTTTTACTGTTTTACTGCTTTAACTCATGTTTTACTGCTTTAACTCATGTTTTACTGCTTTAACTTACTCATGTTTTACTGCTTTAACTCACATATTTATTAACATTACATACCTTAAAGCAGTAAATCAATCAAATCAATAGAGGTGTTACCTAACACCTAGGGGGGGATTAGTATGCTTTTGTTTTACTGTTTTACTGCTTTACTGCTTTAACTCATGTTTTACTGCTTTAACTCATGTTTTACTGCTTTAACTTATGTTTTACTGCTTTAACTCACATATTTATTAACATTACATACCTTAAAGCAGTAAATCAGTAAATCAATAGAGGTGTTACATAGCAACAAGGGGGATTAGTATGCTTTTGTTTTACTGTTTTACTGCTTTAACTCATGTTTTACTGCTTTAACTCATGTTTTACTGCTTTAACTCATGTTTTACTGCTTTAACTCATATGTTTTACTACTTTAACTCATATATTTATTAACATTATGTTTTTATTTTGTTTTAATACTTTTTATTTATTTTTATTATTATTTTTATTATTATTATTATTTTTATTATTTTTATTATTTTATTTTATTATTTTTATTATACTTAGTGTTATTTACTTCATGCCTATTGTTATTATTATTTAGAACCCACATACACACACACACACACACACACACACACACACACACACACACACACACACACACACACACACACACACGCACACTCACTTACACATATAACGTATAATTTATTAAAACATTTTGTTTTAATTAAACACGTACATTTATATTACTCATTCAAATATAACTAAAATTATTTCAAAGTTTCTTAAAACTTCTATAATAAATCAATCATTATCTTTGAACAAAGAATTTATTATTAACTGTTAATACTTTTTGTTTATAAATTTTATAACTATCAAGTTTTAAAATAACTTTTACTAAAATTTTATGAAATTTTATTAAAAACATATATTTTACGTACCTTAAAGCAATAAATCAGTAAATCAGTAAGGCCAGCCCCTAGCACCCCTCTACATCAAGCTATGCCACGTTTTGTTCTATTGACTTACTGCTTTACATCATCTTTAGCCATGTAATAAGTATAAAAATAACAAAAATAAGTTCTTCTCTGCTAACATAACATGTATTTTATTAAAATCATTCTAAGTTTTTATTTAAAAATAACAATTATTCACTTACATTTATATTATTCACTCGATGTTAACTAAAAATATTTCAAAGTTTTTTAAATAATTCGGATTTTCTTTATTATTATTATTATTATTATTATCTATGTACATTGACAATCCATCACGAGAAAACACAACAACCCGCACTCATTACAGATACGAAACTGACCTCTCTCTGTAAAATGTGTTGAAATAACTACTTTAGGCCTAAATTTAGGATAATCCTTTTGCATCCCGGGCGATTTAAGCCTAATTCCAGGTCAAAATATATTTCAAACTGACCTTTTCTGTAAAATGTGGTGCAATAACTACGTTAGGCCTAAATTTAGGCCTAAATTTAGGATAAGCCTTTTTGTAGACGGGCTAATTTAATCCTAATACCAGGTCAAAAGGTAATTTCAGTATAGACAAGAATCATTGTTATTATTATTTTTATAAATATATTTCAAACTGAAACATGCTGGATCGGTAAGATCCTTTAAGCAGGTAATTGTGCTTACTTGTGATTGGTCGGAGTAGTTTTCCCCTAGTTCATAAGCTAACCACCAGGGCTCAGCATGAGCCACCCCAAAGGCAGCCAACCCCAGGGTGCGGGGTTGGCTTGCCTTTCCAGGTGGGGCTCATGCTGAGGCCCTGGTGGATTAGAAAACATGAACTAGGGAAACTACTCCGATAATCTAAGTAAGAGCTTATTCAGCTCTTACTACTAGCAGGATCGCCCCCACCGATCCAGCATGTTCAGTTTGAAAATGTATTTGTAAGGCTGGCAGCCAGCTGGCGGTGCTGTGCCCACTGGGCTGCACGACACTGGAAGCCAGGAATACCAACCCCGTCTACAAAAGGCTTATCAAATTTGGGCCTAAATTGCCTAGCTGTGAGTTATTGCCATTTACAGAAAGATCAGTTTGTGACCTGAATTAGTCACTTGGGTTATCCTAGAGGTGGGCCTAAGTATTGCACACGGAAGTCGGACTCATATCTGCTGGAGACGCGAGGCGTGCGATGTGGCAATAATAATAAAGAGAATCCAGTTTAAAAAACTTGTAACACAGTTAACATCAGTGAATAACACTAAATGTGAAGTGGTGTTGTACAAATAAAGAAACTAGAAGAAAGTGTTTTAATAAAAGCTACATGTTATGTTGGCGAAGAAGGCTTTATTTGATGACACAGCTGCATTACATGTAAGGTGTGGCAGCAGTAAGTCCAACAGAACAAGAGCATTGATGATTCTGCGATTTGTTGTTGCTTAGGCTGCAGCAAATATATGTTTTTAATAAGAGGCTAAATGGGGCCACAGTAAAAGTATTTTAAAACTTGAGTTATAAAATTTATAAACAAAAGTATTAACAGTTAATAATTCTTTGTTCAGATAATATTTGATTTGACCATAAACTTTAGTAATTTAGTTATATTTGAATTAATCCAATACTGAAATAACCGTGCTTAGTAAAACAGATGTTGTATAAACCACGTTAATGTGTCTTGAAATGATGGTTGCAGTATTGTATTGTGTATTAATGTGCTATGTCAAATAATGTATCTTGTGTGTGTCATCAATGTCAATGTGTATAACTGTGGTATGTGGGTTCTAAATAGCTAACTGTAGGCATGTAAATATTACTAAGTATGGCAAAAATGGCGCAAAGCTAATAATAAAATACGGAGCAATAATGCCAGGAATAGTCGTGAAATTTAGATACATGTATTAAAACAATATAAAAAACATGATGAAATGTATTTATGGTCAAATAGTAAACGCTATGATTAAAGCAATGCTGGTTAACAGTAAACGGTTAAACGCAATAAGCGGACCAAACTGACAAAACGGTAAAGAGCAAAAGCATCTTTGTTGCTATATGGCTACCTTTGATATTTGCTGATTTACTACTTTTAAGGTGTGTAATGTTAATAAATATGATTAAAAAGCGGTAAGGCTTTAAGTTTGAAAACGATAGTATCGAGTTAAAGCAGTAGCACCTCGGTTAAAAACGGTAAAGGCAGTAAAGCAAAAAGCACTGTCCTTGTTGCTGGGTAACATTGATTTGCTGATTTGCTTGGAGGTATGGTCGGCAGGCCATGAGTTAAAACTGTAAGCGACAAAACGTAAAAAACATGAGTTAAGCAGTAAGCTGTGGTTAAACTGGAAAAAACGGTAAAAAACTAAGCACCAATCCCGCCCGATGGGCCGGAAGTAACGCTCTATTGTTTACTGATTCCCTTTACCAAGCATGTAATGTTAATAAGTATGAGTTAAGCTGTAAAAACACTCAAGTTAAAGCAGTAAGCATGATTCACTTTAAGCGCTGGTTAAAAGCGGCAAAACGGCAAAAAGCATATCCCCTGGAAGTGACCAGGTAACACCTCAGCATGGGCTTGCATTTACTGCTGGGTAATTTTTAATGGAAGCTCGTACAGTGCTGAGTATAAATGTTTACATATCGGGCACTCTGGTTTCTTCTTACATACAATTTTTAAAGATTTATAAGTAAAGTAGTAAAAGTAAAATGTCTGTAATGAGTTACAGTTTTAGGATCATAAAAATGTTTTAATAAAAATGTTTAAGTATGAAATATAAAAATGAATGACTCATATTATATTTGAAAAAATTCTTTTGAATGATTTGATGATATCATGTTATCGTTCGCATGATGTCTCACCCACCGGGTGCGTGTTCGGCAGCTTGCGAGGGGCGCATCTGACTGCTGCACCCTGACCATGGGCTACAGGAAGACATCTGTTCGTGGGCGGTAGAAAAAAGGCAGGGCCAAATGCTGGCTCGTAAAGCATCAAGCGCGCCAGTCGCAGTGTCCAGCGGGTAGTGTGAGTGTCGTGATTCTTGTATGAAGCTGAGTGTGAAAGTATCACGTAGTCGGGCATGGTATGTATTATCTATGAAGTGTCGCCAATATGGCTGTGATGCGCGGCGAAAGCAAATGCGTGACAATGAAAAAGCTCAAATCGTAACGGTATTATTTGTGTATAAAAGTGACATGGTGTAGTGTGTATAGAAAATCATCGCCGATACGTGATATGTATGAAAATACTGCGATATTGAAAGTATAATAATACTGACGATGTTGCTAATACTGTATGCGCCAGTGACGACCAGTAGCATGTATTGACGTGACAATGGCTAAATCTGATGATAACGCTCAAGCAAATACGTGATGAATCTGTGTGTCATACGTGAGTCCCAACCAAAAAGCAAATACTGTGTATTTAATGGCTAAATCTGTGTGTGAGTGGTAAATCTGTGATCAACAACAAAATGCGGCGTGAGTATGGCTAAATACTGTGGTATATGTAAATCTATTGATGATAATAATAAATCTGTGATATATATATATATATATATATATATATATATATATATAACTATATATATATATATATATATATATATATATATATATATATATATATATATATATATAAATATATATATATATATATATATATATTTGTATATGGGCCTGGGCGTGTTTGAATGATAAGCCACGTGTCAAGCAGCTGTTAGCATGGGCTCCGGCTACGTGTTGCGGTTTCGAGTTTTTGTGATACTCAGACGTTACTGGCTGAAAACCAAATAAAGCGTAATAAATAGTAATTAAATGAATTCAAGTAATTTGAAATGGTAAAGGGATTCAGATAAATGATTCAAGCTAAAGAGGCCCTGGAGCTGACTAGAGGATGAAACAATGATGCACCATCGAAACTCCGCGTGTTTGATTTCAGTCAGCTGGCAACGTTGATTCTCAGGCGAGGAAGAACGTCCCGCCAGCAGAAAAATGAAATAAAGATAATGAAAACTACGTAAATAATTAAAAATAATTCGAAGCGGTAAAATAATTGAAATGAAATAAAAACGATTCGAAATAAAGAGATACTTCGTCTCAAATAGATGCAAAGGAATCAAACAAATAACAAATGCAAACGAAACGTATATATATACTACTATATATATATATATACTATATATATATATACTATATACTACTATACTATATATATGCCTAATATATATATATATATATATATATAACTTAAAAGTTTCCTTGTATATATATATATATATATATATATATATATATATATATATATATATATATATATATATATGACATAATATCTATATATATATATATATATATATATATATATATATATATATATATTATTATTATTATTATTTTTTTATTATTATTTTTATTTTTATTATTATTTTTATTATTATTATTATTATTATTATTATTATTATATTATTATTATTATTATTATTATTTTTATTATTATTATTATTATTATTATTATTATTATTATTATTATTATTATTATTATTATTATTATTATTATTATTATTATTATTATTATTATTATTATTATTATTATTAAACTTCGATTCTCAATTCTTATCTATACCTGAAAATTAAATTTTATATTCTACTAAATCGTAGCGCTGGACGTGTGGTTAAAAGGTCAGGGGTTTGCCTCGGTGGTGAGAGGTCGAGTTCTATTTTGAAATATGACCGGATAGAACTCGAAGCGGTGAAGACGATAAGGCTTGAGGTAGTAAGGACAGATGAAAAGGGACGGTGAAAAATCGTGAGTCATGACCACGTGTGTGTGTGTGTGTGTGTGGTGTGTGTGTGTGTGTGCAGATGGGTGGCGGGACGGGTCTGGTGGGACGGGATACAAGGAGGGATGTGACACAAGGCGTGCGGATGTGAACCTACGGTTCAGGTGGGATGGGAAACGCGGCGGGGCGGGAACGAGGTGGGCTTGCGGTTCGCACCTGCGGGTGCGGCGGATTCGAAACAACAAGGTTAAGACATCAAAAAAGGGCTAAGCCCCTAAATGAAGCCCAAAAATTACCGTGGGCAAAAATTGACCCATGGTCGAAAAAATTAGGGGGCGTAAAATAGGGGGGCAATACGTACAACGGTTGCTTACGCAACCGTTTGGCGCAACCCTTCTTCGAAGGGTTGCCAGAAATTAGGGTTGCCAAAAAATTAGGGTTGCCAAAAAATTAGGGTTGCCAAAAAAATTAGGGTTGCCAAAAAAATACCGTGGGCCAAAAATGACCCTTGGAAGACCAAGCCGTTAGGCCTAACTCAAGCTCGGGTTTGGAAAGCCAAAAGGGTATAAACGCGGGCGTAGCGGCTACGCTCTCGGGGGTGACCCCCCTCTATATACATCCTACAGACTTGAAATTTACACGGTTTCGAGCTTATCCCATACATAGATTATATTCCAAGTTTCAGACCTATATCTCTTATACTTTTTGAGAAAATGCCTCGAATGCCAGTTTGCACCCCTATACTACTATATATATATATATATATATATATATATATATATATATATATATATATATATATATATATATATATAAATATACCTTATATATGCTATATATAATTATTTTGC
>JABUQX010076930.1:62500-67500 GCA_015478945.1 Trachelipus rathkii
TATATATATATGCTATAATAATAATAATATATAATAATATATATATATACATATATATATATATATATATATAATTATATATATATATATAATATATATATATATATATATATATATATATATATATATATATATATATATATATATATATATATATATATATATTAATAAAAGGCTGTTTACCAGTTGATGTTAAATCATTTAACTAGGTTTCGATTGCTATATTTTTATAAATGAATATGAAACTTAAAACTATTGGGAGTTTGTTCCTTAGAAAAGAGCAATTAAAATTGCATTACTTCAATACATTTCACTTCTTTAAATACAAGTTTTTAAAAAAATTTAAAAGAAAAGAATTAATCTGAGGGGCAAATTCTTAAGCCGGTCTTGCAATAGAGCAGCAATTGAAAAGATTTTTATTAATATAACTTTAATGTAGTATTTCTTTTATCCTTTTATATTAGAAAATAGGGAAAAGAAAGGATATTTATTTACTAACTACTTGATCGAAGGATTTTGAATGAAAAATATTTAAGGTAATAATCTAATATACTTTGCCCAATATTTTCCGCATGAGAAAAATGAGATGAAAAATTCGCCAAAGGAAATAGTAGCAGTAGCTGAAAATTTAATATTAATAAAGGAATATGATACTCGAATACTATAAATTTTTATAATTTATTTAATTTTTTAGAATTTTCCTTTTTTATCTTTTTCCTTTTGTTTGTTTTTTTTTTTAAATATTATTTAACAGGTATAAAGTTTCAACATTTTTTCTCTATTTGTTATTTGTCAAATGTATAGAAATATTTATTTGTAATATAATGCTGAAAAGTTAATTGTGGAAGAAACACATGGAAAAAGATTTCTAAAAGAGGCTTTCGCCTTCAGTATAAAGCATGTTTTCAATATCAAGTGTGAAATTTTTATTTTTCTTGGGAATTGTAATAAAGGTTTGAAAGAAACGTAATTGTATTTTTTCTTTGGCATCATAATTTGATACATCGCAAAAGTCTTGGAGACTGATAAACCTATAGGACAATAACCTAATTTTTAAGCAATGTAGTAACTTCGACTTAAAAGTTATGGTATAATTGATTATATTTCTCCTTTGACAATTTTATTGCTACTACTACCGCATGTATTATTATTATTATTATTATTATTATTATTATTATTATTATTATTATTATTATTATTATTATTATTATTATTATTATTATTATTATTATTATTATTATTATTATTATTTTTATTATTATTATTATTATTATTATTATTATTATTATTATTATTATTATTATTATTATTATTATTATTATTATTATTATTATTATTATTATTATTATTATTATTTATTATTATTATTATTATTATTGTTATTATTATTATTATTATTATTATTATTATTATTATTATTATGTGTGTGTGTGTGTATTATTATTATTATTATTATTATTAAAGATTTTGATTTCATTTCCAATGTTCTAAATATTTATTTTTGCACATTATTGAGTATTATCAAAATAATTTTTGAAAATAATTTAAAAGAGAAGAAGAAGAAATATTTACATAGATTTCTCGACGCGTTTCGTCTCTATACTTGAGACATCTTCAGAGGAAAGTTTTTTGTAAGCGAATGAGTGTGTTTTAATTGATATATAATAAGTAAATCAAATGATATTAAGTTTGACTGATAATACATTAAATTTTATGTTAATGTCTGGT
Organism: Trachelipus rathkii; assembly: GCA_015478945.1. Taxonomy (NCBI): domain Eukaryota; kingdom Metazoa; phylum Arthropoda; class Malacostraca; order Isopoda; family Trachelipodidae; genus Trachelipus; species Trachelipus rathkii. The sequence goes on from JABUQX010076930.1 coordinate 64,229, forward strand.
TTACGGGTTTTGATGTAGAAGGTCTCCACAATATTGAATTTCTGGACTTCAAACGATCCGTATAATATTGTGAAGTGGTTGGAAATATTAAATATGGTTGATTGACCATGTGTCGTGTTGAAATGTTCAAAGATTTTACTTGGATTGTAACGATGTTGATATGCCCTTTCCGACAATCTATTCGTCGTGTAACCATTATTATTATTATTATTATTATTATTATTATTATTATTATTATTATTATTATTATTATTATTATTATTATTATTATTATTATTATTATTATTATTATTATTATTATTATTATTATTATTATTATTATTATTATTATTATTATTATTATGATTATTATGATTATTATTATTATTATTATTATTATTATTATTGTACGAAAATAAATCTTTTATTATTATTATTATTATTATTATTATTATTATTATTATTATTATTATTATTATTATTATTATTATTATTATTATTATTATTATTATTTTTATTATTATTATTATTAATAATAATAATAATAATATTATTTATTATGCTTATTTTTATTATTACTATTATTAATAATAATAATAATATTTAACAATAATAAAAATATCAAAAATAACAATATTACTAACAATAATAGTATTCATAATAATAATAATAATATGTAATAATAATAATAATAATAACTAGCAATAATAATAAGTGTGGCATGTGGCTGGCTGTAATGGCCAGTAGTGTAATGTAGTAATTGTTAAAAAATGGCTATTGTGGTTAAATAATAATGAAATAATATAATTAAAATGGCAGCAATAACCAATAATCATAATAATGTAATAATATGCAATCAGCTCAATAATAATGGCTGTCAGTAGTAATAATAATGTAACATTTAGCAGGTAATAAACAATAATAATAAAGTAATAATACTAATCATAATAATAATCTAACAATCATAATAATAATAATAATAATAATAACAATAATAATAATAATAATAATGAAATAATAATAATAATAATAATAATAATAATAATAATAATAATAATAATAATAATAATAATAATAATAATAATAATAATAATAAGAAGAAGAAGAAGAAGAAGAAGAAGAAGAAGAAGAAGAATAACAATAACAATAACAATCACAATCACAAACACAAACACAAACACAAACACAAACACAATCACAATCACAATAAAAATAAAAATAAAAATAAAAATAAAAATAAAAATAAAAATAAAAATAACAATAACAAATAACAATACAATAACAATAACAATAGCTAATAACAATAACCATGGTTAATGCATTAACAATAATATTAATAAATAATAATAATAATAATAATAATAATAATAATAATAATAATAATAATAATAATAATAATAATAATAATAATAATAATAATAATAATGATAATAATAATAATAATAATAATAATAATAATAATAATTTCATCTACAAATGTCATCTCTTCTCTGTTCACAGATAATTTCAGAAACCTTCACAATAAATGACAAAATTTTCATGAAATATACGAGTTCTCTCTCTCTCTCTCTCTCTCTCTCTCTCTCTCTCTCTCTCTCTCTCTCTCTCTCTCTCTCTCTCTCTCTCTCTCTCTCTCTCTCTCTCTCTCTCTCTCTCTCTCTCTCTCTCTCTCTCTCTCTCTCTCTCTCTCTCTCTCTCTCTCTCTCTCTCTCTCTCTCTCTCTCTCTCTCTCTCTCTCTCTCTCTCTCTCTCTCTCTCTCTCTCTCTCTCAAAATATTTGTTATAGTTTTATAGGAAAGAAAATCTTGGAATCGAGTTCGTATTTTATTCATTTAAAAACATTTGAGTTATCAAGACAATTTCCTGACAACTTTTCAGATATCTTACGAAATATAAAATGATAAAAATAGATTATTGTTACTGTGAATGTAAATTTATTTTTATTATTTTGGAGGCGGAAGTAATAATGGGGAAAATTAATTAAATGAGAGTGCTTTTTAATTAATTATATGCTTTTTTCATTATTACTTTAATAATTTAAGACAGAGGAAAGATTTTTTGTCCTAGCAATTATTATTATTTTTAATTTAAACTATGTTTATATTGCCTATAAAGGAAACAGGTTTGAAATATTATATAAACACATTAATTATATCTTTGTTAAGAAATTTTTGGATTATTATCTTTGTTAAGAAATTACTGTATTTTTATCTTTGCTAAGAAATTACTGTATTTTTGTCTTTTTTAAGAAATTACTGGATTTTGGTCTTTGTTAAGAAATTGCTGGATTTTTATCTTTAAGAAATAACTGAATTTTTGCCTTTGGTGAGAAATTACTGGATTTTTGTCTTTATTAAGATTTTACTGGATTTTTGTCTTTGTTAAGAAATTACTGGATTGTTTGTTTTGTTCATAAGTAATTTTAATTTATATGGTTTTTAGTAAAATACAAGTATCTTCTTGATTTTGTTAATAGATTATCTAGATTTTTGCATCTGTTAATAATCTGTGTTGAAAAATTAAAAAATAATACATTATCAATCTTACTCAAAGATACCTAATGCAATATGTGTCTTATTTAAAGATACATACTGCATATTAGCATTACATTTGGTCTTATTATCACAAATATAATCAACGAAAAAATAACTTTGAAAATGCCTTCATTTTTCAGCTTCCTTTCTTTATGTATTTAAAACTGTATTCAAACAATTTTTTAAAATTAATAATTAAAGATACGTTTAATAAAACACCTTTAAGTCTTATTATATTATAAATAAAATTCACTAAAAAATATCTTTCAATGTAACTCATTTTTAACCCTTTTATTCCCTTCTATTGAAAACTGTATTAAAACTATATTCAACCATGTATTCAGAACTAAACGTACATTCAGATTAAATATTCATCGAAGTCTTATCCATTATACTAATTACTGAATATTACAAAAGACATTTAAAAGAATATATTTTATTCAGTTTAAAAATACAGTTTTTTGGTTTTAGTTTGCGCTAAGTTATTTTACCAAAATAAAAGTTAAATAATTAGAACAAAATTAATAAAATAATAATTATAGTAACTAAAGGAAAGAAACTATGAAGAAATAAATTAAGTAAAAAAAATGAATATTGAGGAAGCTAATAAAAGGAAAGTTACAAAAAAATAAAAAAATAAAATAAAAAAACGAACTAAAATTTACAAAGATAAATATGTGATAATTTTAAATAATTCTTCTAACAAATTCTAGTTTATATATATTAATATTTATATTTATAGTACTTTAACTAATTAAA
>JABUQX010076931.1:0-12500 GCA_015478945.1 Trachelipus rathkii
CCCGGAGAGATAAGGGAGTATAATGGAGATTATAATATATATATATATAATATATATATATATTAAATATATATTATTATATAATATATAGGATACCAGCGTTTTTAGATTATGTTCCGTCATATGTTTATACTTAAAAACTAATATACTTATATATACCATATAGAGTAAATATATAAGGGAATACATTTTCGAGGATATCATGACGTAAAACGTATAGTCCACTCATTAATATATATAGGAACGATATAATATTTAAATGTAATGAAATATGAATAAATAAAAATAACAATTAATATGGATCGCCCTGGCGATTACCAAATGGTAATCAATATGATATATACAAATAGTTAAGCTGAATTTATCAGAATTTTCAAGTTCATTATATATATATAACGTAAGTAGTCATAAATTATTTGTAAACTGAGGGGTCTGTAACGGGGATTTGAATAGGCAATAATCTCTATTTTATTATTCATACGTATATATAGGGCTAACAAATAATTATTATATATATTATATATTTAATATATATATATATATATATATATAATTATATGATATATATTATTAGCATTGATTATAAGATTACCCCGGATGAACATAAGATGAATATAATGAGCAACTTTTTTTTTTAACAACACAGAACAATCTATTACAAACATAGAAAACAGATAACACCTCATACACCTATATATAAAAGAAAGAACCAAATCAATAAATAATCAAAGATAATTGTTCTTTTATAATATTATATATATATATATAACACGTAGGCAAAGCTACTATAGTTATTCGGGCCGAGGTAGCCTGAGACGTATTTAGGGAACATAGGTGGAAGGGGATGTTTATATCTCAATACTCTATACGTAAGGGATAGTAGATATATATGATGAGCGGTAAGGCAACTCACTACTATCGAGTCTAACATACCCAATACCAAAAGAGCGGGGGTTCCGGAGGTAGACCCTCCCCGTAGGGGGGGAAATATATTATACCTATACCTAGTCCTACCCTGTCGTTCCTCAGAAGGCCGAGAGACCCCGACATCTGATATCTATGCATCATAGGGGGCTGGATATAAATAATATATAATATATATACCATATATATATAATATACGTGAAGGGTTAAAAAAATATATATATATATATATTTCATTATAGTTTTTAAGTTACTACACACTAACTACTATACATTATTTATAAGTAGTAATGACAACGTAAGTTATTACGTATTTTAATTAAAATATAAAGTTTTAAAATTACTTCACTATTTCTATAATAATTATAATTATTAAGAACTTTTATTTTAAAAATCGCTTTATTTATTATTAATTTTATAAATAAAAGTTATTTCACAACAGGACAAATATTATATTAAACTATCTTATTAACAGCTTGAATATCCATAAAAAAGTATTTACTACGTTTTATATCCGATATGACCAATTAATAGTTAATATATATTTATATTAAGATACTATATGACTGGAGTACAAATTACTTAATACGCTGCTCATCATATATATTAATATAATAATATATATATATATATATAATATATATATATATATATATTAATATATATTAATATATATATATATATTTATAATATTATTAATAATATATATATATATATCTATTAATATTAATTAATATATAATATATATATATAATATATTTAGTGGGTAATTAGGTGTAGTGTCGTGTGTAGCTTCGCATAATTATAAAGTATAGGCATTATGAGGAATGAAATTACCTTTATATATATAATATATATCAAATTTTGTTTGATTTAATTATTATATCGTAAAGATCCATAATTTATAATACAATTTATTATTCTTTTACAACTTTTTAATAGCACAGTACTTTTTAATAATATATATATAACATTTTATTATTTGGATTATTATTTAAAAAAAATTAAACTTAATATTACTAAAAATATAAATAAGTATATCAAAACGCTTAGTCGAGAAACTGACTTCACTACGAGCACGATGTATTAATATGAATTACTACTAAATAATTTAACAAAGTTCAATTAAAGAGGTTAGTGGTAGTTTGATCTAATTTAGGTAAGTTGGCTTGGAAGGCTCGATGTCAGTATTTTTCTATTTCAAATATTGGAGGTGGTTATCCATGGATATTAATTATGTATATGTTCGACAAAAATTCACAACACACACTACACAAATACACAAGGTCATACTATATATAATTTAATGTGATATCTGATTTGGTAGTGGTGATAGTTTTAAGATTTAGGGTATGATTATATTTGATATATATTGAGGCGTGTTTTATATATTAATATCTTATATAAGATAATTAATATAAAAATATATATATATTAATATATATATATAAATTATATTAATTTATTATTATATATAATATAATATATATTTTAAATATTATATAATATATAATATATATAATATATATATATATATTAATAATATTAATATAAATATATATATATTAATATAATTAATATTATAATTATTAAATATATATTTATATATTAATATAAATATATATATATAAAATTAATTATATATATATTAATATATATAAATAATATATAATTACTATATATATTATATAATTAATAATAATATATATAATTAGAATATATATTTATATATTATATATTATATATATATAATATATATATAATTAATATATAATATTAATATATATATATATATATTCCATATACTAATAGTACGTTCCATATTTATTTATTGGGGAGAAGACTGCTAAAAAGCTGGCAAAATCTCATTTTAGATACAATTCTTACTGCTCACTATATTATCATACATATGATTATAATATATTAATATATATAATGGTATACTACTAATTAATCATATATATATTGTGTTATATTATATTAAATATATAATTAAATAATTAATATACTATAATATATATATAATATATATATAATAATAATTAATAAATATATATATATATATTATAATATAAATATAAATATATAAATATTAAAAATATATAAATAATATTATAAATATAAATATATAATTATATATATAATATTAATAATTATATATTAATATATATATATATATATATATATGATATCTATATATATATAGTATATTATATATATATATATATATATATATATATATATATATATAATAATATATATATAATATATATATATATATATAATATATAATATTAATACTTATATATATATAATTAAGTATATATATATATATATAATTTTTATATCTTTCCTAAAGAACTGAATTTAAAATTCATTGGAGGTTTCTCGTGGTGAGGTAATGTTGCATTAAGAAGAGCGTTTCAATTTGAATTTTCGATGCCTTTATATTATTATATATATTTTTCATAAAAATGAATAGTTTTTCACATTAAAAAGAATCAGAATCATTTTACACTATGTTAAAAAGTATTTATATGAATATGGTAGTTTTATAATATATATATATATTATAATAATATATATATATATATATTAATATATAATATATTATATATATATATATATATATATATTAATATAAATAATATATATATATTATAATATATATATATATATATATATATATATATATATATATATAATTATAATATATATATATAATATTGAGCAATTTAAAATAGTGAAATAAAATGACATAAAGAAATGAAGTTGGTTCTTTATTTATAAGATATTTTCGCTTCACTACAATATATCCTAAGCTAATTTAGAAAAAATGAAAAATAGTAAAACTCTCCTACTTAGATATATCAAATACACACACAACACTTATAGTGTATATATATAAAATATAATATTATTATATAATATATATAAATTATATATATATATTAATAATAATATATATATATATTAATATCAATAATATATTAATATATAATATATTATATATATATATATAATTATAATATATATTAATTAAATTTATATATAATATAAATATATATTATATATATATATATATATTATATAATTAATTAATATATATATATCATATAATGTGAATAAAGTAGCTATTATTTATTCACAACGTAAACCTCTTCTATACCAGTAAGGAAAAATAATCTGGTATAATAACGCTCAACTCACTTATACTTCTACTCGGTATATTAATATTAATATAATAAACTGCACTATGTGATTGTGTTGATATAGAAATTTTATTATTTAATAATTTTACATTATAATTATTAATTATTATTATTATATTATTAATTATTATTATTATTAATTAATTATTATTATATATATTATATAATTATTATTATTAAATGTTATAATTAATATTATTAATTTATTATATTATTATAATTACTTAATATAATATTATTATAATTATTATTATTATTATTTATTAATTAATATTAATTATAATATTAATTATATTCTTAAATATTATATTATTAGTATGATTAAGATGTATTATAAGTAATAGTTACGATTAAGTAGTATGTATAGTTAAGATAATTATGATTAGTTAATGATAGTAAGTAGTATGTATATAAAATGATTTTATAATATATATTTATATATATAAATTTATAATATTATTTATTATTATAATTATTATTTAATTTATATTAATTAATTATTATCTTAATTATTTATAATTATTTATTTATTATTCATTATTATGTAGGGGTCATGTAGAGGACTTCACACTGAGGTCTGGGTTCAATATAATATTTTTAAACGAGATGGAAGCACACTACTACTAATATTAAAATAAAAAGGAATATAGCCCTTATAATATAATAAACTTTATATTATCACTTATTTTATAAGGCAATTATGAATTATTCTTTTGCAATGTATGTATTTAATTTAGAACTTGATAAACTATACGTCATGAGTATTTAATTTTTTTCTCAGTCACCATTATTAAAAGAAAACTCTTTTATCAAAAAGATAGTTGAGATCAACATGAATATAATTAGTATTGTATCCTAAGCACTTACACGATCTCCTACATCAATTCGACAACAGAATCAAAATAGACACAAACAAATTGAGCCTTCTGAGAGATTGTGTAATAGATTTCGCAAAGGTGGGCGGAAAGGTAACGCGCATTGGAGGGAGAGCGTACACGTGAAGGAGTCGGATTAAACGACGTAATTATCGTGTCACATACATTTAAAACTGCAATATTACCGAGCGCCATGAGGGTTATCCTATCGGTAAACCTGTTATACTATAACATGTCCATTAAACCATCATACTCTCTAGCAAAATGGCATCCTTCCTCTTATATACTTTTATATTCTCAATACATATATCTACAATCTCTGTATTATCACTCAGGATTTATCTAAGATCTCCATGTTTATACGCGTATTCGCTATTAATCTATCCTTTCTTTTAAATATTAATTCAGTGTTATATATTACTACCATATATTTAAGAGAGTGCAGTTTAAAAGTTTTTCGCGTATTTATCTATGTGGAGGTGCAACATATTAATTGTAAATACATTAAATACACATGTGTCGCAGGGAAAGATCACAATTTAGAAACTAATAACATCAATTTTTACCACTAAATAAATAAGATATGCATAAAAAGCTTTCATATTCAATAGCTACTCTTCCTTATGAAAACACTTTTGGAATATATTAATTATACTGTTGACATCTACACACCTAAGATCAACTTTTTAAATAATAACAGGCATAAATTTCATTAAACGGGAACAAAAATAACTATTAGATCAAAATTTTTATACTTATTACTAATCAACAACCTAGAACTATATCATAAACTCTCGCCTGGATACTATGGGATCCTCTACTTACTATATTCGGTCAGGTATAACTAGGTGCACATGACTCAGTGAACTAACGTATAGGACCAATAACTATCATGGAGACTTCAACTTTCCAATTTTGTACTCGTTGATCTGAATAGAGTTTGAGAGGATTAGCATGACGTCAAGACTTAAATCGTTACAGTTAATATTAGGAGGAGAGATAATAATAATAAGAGAGAGTATAATATGCTCCGATCTCAGCAGAACTCGTAACTGAATCAGACGCATGAATATCCAGGACTATGAAATCTGATTAGTCACATAATCGACTTCAATATATTACACAATCAGATTTCAAAGAGCTCAAGACTAATCTGAATGCATACAGACATCAGTATTTTTTATAATAATAATAATAAAGAATACACACTAATAAATTGGTCTAATTAATAAAATATATAATTAAAATAACGAATAATTATTAATATTATCACTAATAATAATATTATTATTCAAGTAATAATAAAATAAAAATAAGTAAAATTCTCATTAAATTATCTATAATATATATATATGCACAATAATGATAATAATAATAATAATATAATAATATAATATAATAATAATAATAATAAAATGAGAGAGGGAGCATTTATAGGAGAGAAATGAATCAGAGTAGGCATTTTCCACACATTAACATATCTAATACTTCCGTATATTAATCACAATTAAATGCAAATACAATTGTACACACTATATTCCAAGTCATAACACAATAGTAAATAAAAGCGTAAATACACTTATAGTCTGCCAACTTTCCCAGTAACTTAAGTAACTCCTCTTATTTTATTTTTATTTTTTTATTCACTGTTATAATTGATATTCTTAACGTATATTCTTTCTTTTCCGCTAAAGAAAAGTTAAACGTCTTTCATATTAAGGTATTACACATTCCTTGCTTAGCAATCAGACCACTATTTTCATTATGCACATGTTATTGTTCAATAAATATTATACACTAAATTTAGTCACTCATTAGACACATTTATCTGTTAATATAAATCTACATTTATTCACGTGAAGATATAAGACATACACAGCTGCACTTTTATTTATAATCGATATCATACCGTAATATTTAATCACTTAATATATTCTTCATCTGTTGATGAACTATTGTTATTCTATTCTCTTTACTCTATCTCTATATCTCAATCATCTCTCTCTCTCTCTATTCATTCTATCTCTTCTCTATCTCTATCTCTCTCTCCTCTCTCCTCTCTCTCCTTATCAGGAAACTATTTAATTCTACTAAACAGCATACATAATTACCATCAGTTCAGTGACTCACTCTATAGTTCTATAACGTTATTATATATTAATTCTGGTAAAAATATTAAAATTTTTATATTAAGAATTAAAATAATCCAGCAACTCCACTTTTTTTTATTTTTATTTTATATTAAATCTTAATCTACTATTAATATATATTAATTTATGTATAGAGACTTACTATCACAATGACTTTATTTTTTTTATATTTATATTATTTTTTGTACATCTTCTTATTGTTATGATTGGGGTTGAGTTCAGAGGATTGATATTAATGGTGGACCCAATATGTACGTAAATTTGTAGATTCTAATTATTATTGTTAAATGATTTCGATACCATTTAAATAATAAACTTCACAAAAGCACACTTTAGAAACTTTAGAAGAACAATAATTGTCATAAAAATACATATCCAGAACCTATTATAATTGAAAATATAATTGATTTAATATACTAAGTACAGGGAGGAGAACATATTATATTTAAGTACATAACTGAAATGCGAGGGAAATGACGATTATTTTTTATCTATAAATTAAATGTGGTTATAAATATATATAGTTTTTGATAAAAATTATCATCAGAGAGCATCTTCTATTCCTCTTATTACATTCTAGTAGAAGAAGACACTACATTGTACCTATAATATAATATATTAAGTGTCCTGATTGATAATAGTGAAGGATTATCCTTATGTCCCCTACTTATTAGAAGATTTCTGCATTATAATATCACAAAGTGCTATTCACACAGTTGCTAGAAAATCATGCACATAAGAATTAAGATTCTTAATTGTTTAAAAACACAATGTGAAAGCATTTTTATATATTATATTTAATATTATAAAGAGAGTCGGCAACTTATTATATAAACTATATCGAGAGATTGATGTGTATTATGAAAAATTTTATTAACGCCAAGGTAATGGTCATGTTTAGCTTTCGGAATGATTTCTATTATAACTTTTTTTTATATCAGTTTATTCACTTATAAATCATTATAAAATTGGAGCAGATCGATATTGTTATTATTATATTGCGTCTGTTATAATATTGGAAGGGATGTTTGTTGAGTTTGGTGAGAGATGGACATTTCGCGGCCGTACAGTCCCCATAGGGATATCAATGCGTCAGGGGTCTCTCTGTAATTATTAAATCATTTAATGCGCAATATATAACAGAAGGTTGACACACTAATGGTACGCTTAAGGATAATATACGAGCAATTAAATGTAATTCCTGGGAAGTTCGAGAAGGGATGAATTAAGCTCTACGCACTGCAATATTTTCAGGGATACACCACACAACAACAACAAAATCACAAATATCTACCTACTAGGAGCGTACTACTTATACTTTAATAAACAGGGATAGGAGTTAGAACTTTATACTTTAACCTGACTCAGCGTCAGCATTAAACTCAGCGAGACTAAACTACAATAATTAACGGAAATTGAAATTACATATATTAAAGAATCAATAAATTAATTATAATAATATAATAATAAATAATATATATAATGTATAATAATAATTAAATTATAACTAATTAATAATTATATAAATAATTAATACATTAATATAAATTATATAAATAATAAATAATAATATAATATATATATTATATAATATATAATAATATATAATAATAATATGTAATATAATAATATATATATAATTAAATATTTAAATATATAATAATTACTATAAATAAAAATATAATATATACTCAATAATACTATACTTATAAATTTCATACAATGGCGTACAATATGTAAATTAGATATAATTGGGAGAAGGGTTTTTTACTAAGACTAAGTAATAAGTGAGGGTAATAAATAATAATAATAATAATACAGGTATGACACATACTCTGGAGAGGACACTAACATCCTCAAATAATAGCCGGGCAACTTAGATATATATTAAATATAATAATATTATTAATATAATTATAATAATATATAATTAATATAAAATAAATATATATATAATAATAATAATAATAATTAATAAATATATCTCTTAATATAAAATATAATTAATATATTAAATATAAAAAATAAATAATTACACCACTATTAATAATACTAACTATTTTCTACAATATTTACAGTTAATTAGTTATATAAATATATAATTAAAATAATAATAATTAAAATTAGTAATTAAATTATATTAAATTAATAAATAATAATTTACAATATAAACTTAATAACTATTAAATAAATAATAATCATAATAAATAAATTCAATAATAATAAATTAAATTATTAACTATATAATTAATAATAATAATATAAATAATAAATAATATAATTAATAAATTATATTCATACAATTATTATACAAAACTAGGAATATAGAGTCATCCATAACTATAATTATAATTTACATAATTAATTATTAGATGCTTCATTACTTACTAATTCGTATACTTTAAACGCCTCCGCTTCACAAGGAGCTTAGTCACAGTGAGCCTAATACCTAACAAGACGCCTTTTGAGGGCCTCAATTACTCAACCATAAGTTGTAGACCCATTATGCCTGTATTCGAAGACTTCAAGTTTCAATCCAGGATAAAACTACTCTAAAACGCTTCGAGATCGATTAAAGGCATTTTAACAGTTCTTTAATTTACTCTCACTTTCTACATGGATTATATTTGATTATATCCCATTATATATATTTACTGTTCGCTCGAGACATATCTCTATGGACGAAGCTCTAATGTATATATTAACGTATATCGTACTTGGTATTCACTGACCCTGAGTAAAGGTTAATAAACACTCTTCGCCTATAGGAGATCGCGAAAATTGGACATTTTGACATAAAGACAGAAAACTATTGTCTATATTAGGACCATTTCACACTTTGGGTGATATATTACATGTGGGTCACTGTAATCAGATAGATGACACTAACATAAATATCCACATTTCATACATACTACTCATGTTAGTGAACCGTGTACTTTATGTAGGGTATATTTCGTGTTTATGATGAATAGTAACTAAACCTCATTTCTTCGCGAGAAGAAAAATCACGGCACAAGCAAAAATCAATCTCTCTCTTTTTGAATACTAATTACATCTGCTATCTCCCTCTTCTCACTTATATTATATTCATAAATAATATACATCTTAATAAACTGTAATAATCACTATATATATAATATATTAATTATGTATAATATATATATATATAGTATTAATATATATTAATATATAGTATTATAATATATAATGATAATTAATATTTTATTTAATATATCACAATAATAGATAATTAATATATATATTAACTATATAATTATTATTATTATATATATATAATATATAATATATATATAATATATATATATAATTATTAATGATATTTGACTATAATATCGGATATATATCGGAAAAAAAGAGCGGAAAATCATTAGCCTTAAAGGTATTCGTCAAACCTTTTAATTTAGGATTTCAAGTAAACCATACGACATTTGAAACATTTTGGCCTCTATATTATATATCATATTATACCTATAATGTTCAAAATATTCGTTTGGATTATAACATTTTTAAGGTTGCATAGGCGGTGTGTTAAAAGTGTTTTTTAATTAATATTTAAATTAAGGTTTTATTTTCAGTCCTTATCACGACAAACACAACGAGGATAGGGGGATATTTATCAATGAAAGAATTAAAGATGGATTATTACCCCGTAGTAACTTCTTTCTTATTTCTCAATTCTCTCTTTTAAGGGTTCAATTACAGGACCCCTTAAGTTTATCCCCCCTTTTTCCTCCTACGAATATAGAATAAACATTATTTAAAGCACTTTTAAATAATAATTTCAAAATAATTTAAATTATAATACAACATCATCAATATCATAACTGAAACTTTTAATAATTAAACTTAAAAATTTGGGCTTATTAAATTAATGTTTAAAAATTTTATAATTATAGTATTTTTCCCTTAATATTAGATATGTGGAGAGAAGGATTACCCTTACTTATTAAAAATATACTTAAAATGTCAATTACACTATTAGAGAGCATAATTACATTCTGCAATTTATATTATTACATTCTAAAAAAAAAAAAGTTATAAAGGAGCTGATATTTTACCCCTATCAGGGTATTAGAAAACAACCAATTCTAATATTTATATCTGCCCAAAATAGAATACGTTAAATATATAATATTACTATAATACTTAACAGAAAACTGGAATGAGATTTTCATTCACACATTAGTTATCAAAGGACATAACAAAAAGAATGATTAGAGGATCCCGAAGGATTTTATTTTTGTATCGAATTTATTGGAGAGCAAAAATTTATTGGGATGGCAAGATGATTCCACCAGTTAAAAATTTCAGATAATATCCATATAAATCAGTTTTCATTTCTACTACAGAAAAGGATCGTTAATCAAAGATACAATTTTTTGGACAAAATATCTTCAATAATAAAATAAAAAGTATCAAATTAATTTGCAGAAAAGTTTATCACATTTAAACCATCTTACACAAAATTAATTATTATCCTTCATTAAAAATGTCGAAAAGTAGCCGAAATTCAAATTAAAACGCCAAAAATTTGGCCATTTTCTTACATTACGTAAGCCATAGTTCACAGTTTAGGTAGTTAGAGTAATATAAGCCAAATGGTCCGTTACTATTACTTATATACGTTTTAGTCCAGATCCTTTATAATGTATTCATAGGAAACATTCGATGGAAATTTGGAAAGTATATCTTGTTTTGAAGAGGAGGTTCACTCGATTTGCACTGAGTATATTCTTTTACAGTTGCTCAACATGAACGAATTTTGTTAAAAGTTATCGGATCTAAAATAGGGCGGACCTTTTAAAGCTTTTCATTAACTTTTACTCAATTAAAAATCTTTTGAAAATTCATGTTATACTTTTCAGAAATTATTTTTCAGTCTGATTATTTCTTACATTTCTCACCTAAACAATGAGACTCCGGTGGAGAGTTATTAGGGGGGGACTTACTAATAGGTTAGTATACAATTAGTACATACCTTAGTGAATAACTATAGATATAAGCTTTTATGATATAGATATAAAAGACATATATGGATTATATAACTACAATATTCGAGATAAATATAAGAATAAGCCCTATATAATATATATATATAATATATATATATATTAATATATATATATATATATATAATATACGCCTTTATACATATATAACCTTATATCTTATATATATAGTATATATTTTTTATTAACCTATTATTTTATTTTATGATCGAGTAGATCGATTGACAACTCTATATATAGTATATACTTTAATATAAATTCTCATATATAACTATATATATATCCTAAGAGCATTTTTATATAAAA
>JABUQX010076931.1:17500-27500 GCA_015478945.1 Trachelipus rathkii
TACTGAAATGTTCAGTTTTACATGTACTCCATTGGTAAAGTCTGGAACACACTAGTAGTAGGATACCCATTCCGGTAGTGTCCTTTGGGGGAAAAAATGATAACCCAAATTTTTTACTCCATATTGGAGGCCTCCCTTGGGGTAAAAAATGAT
Organism: Trachelipus rathkii; assembly: GCA_015478945.1. NCBI lineage: Eukaryota > Metazoa > Arthropoda > Malacostraca > Isopoda > Trachelipodidae > Trachelipus > Trachelipus rathkii. The sequence continues at coordinate 17,654 of JABUQX010076931.1, forward strand.
AACCCAAATTTTTACCTGAGGCTTTTTTGTCACCGTAATTTTTGGCACCCCTTCGAAGAAGGTGTGTGCCAGCCGGATGTGGAGCATCCGTCGTACGTGTCACCCCCCCTAATTTTTGAGAACCCCCTTTTTTGAATATTTGACCTTTTGTATTCTACGGTCCATTTTTGAGAACCCTAATTTTTTGAGAACCCTCTTTTTTTTTAAAGGCACCAACCTTGTTGTTTTTTCGTTACGTCCGCCATTTTGTTTTATATTGCGTTTTGTTAATCTTCGTCATAATTTTCAATCGTCGTTTTCGTCGGGATGAATCGCAAATTCATCGTCTTCGCCATCGTCGCGTTTTTTTAACAAGTTCCGCGGAGTCCGTCGCATTCGTAGCAAAGAACCACGCACAAAGAACCGCTAAGTAGAAAGGCCAATAGCTAAGGTGTACTTTCATACGTTGTAATTATTATTATTTTAACTTGAAACAACGAGAGTTCAAGGCAAGTATTATATTTTACGAAAACACTTCGTTTTTTATTAAAACTTATACCAAATATTTTATTGATTCTCCGAGAACCATACTATATTTTCAAATTTATCTTTTAACTATATATATATATATATATATATATATATATATATATATATATATATATATATATATATATATATATATATATATATATATATATATATATATATACCTTATCATAATACGCTTTTATGCAAAAGGAATTATTTGGGTTTTTTAAAATATTGTAAAGGAATATTGTTTCATCAAGCTGGCCAGGCATACAATGTAACTATATTCTTTACAGCCCTTGTACAAGAGCTTCCTCTTCACCCATAAGGTGCAAAAGGGATTCTAAATAAATAAGGGAATTCGAGTTTTTCAAAATCTCCATGCCCTTATTAATCTTCCCAAATAACTATTCATAATTAACATAGCCTGAAGTTATAATACATAGCTTTTCAAATTTATAATAAAATAATTTAACATATTTTTAATTAAATAAAATAAAAATATTTATTTAATATTTATCCAGAATATAATAAATATTTTTCTCCGAGGGGCTAACTAATATAATTTATTTATTAACTAGTCCAATTTATTTATTTCACTACTGTATATATATATATATATATATATATATATATATATATATACTTATATATATATATATATATATATATATATATATATATATATATATATATATATATATATATATATATATATAAATGCTATCTGGCATCCTCTCTGAAATCCTGAACACGCCTTCCTCTCTCGAAGAGTTTTTATATTTTTCGTTTTAAATGTTTCGCACAGGATATTGTACATATAGGAGTTAATTCATAATATACAATTTAAACTTGTAAATAAATACATTTATAACATTTACAATATTTTATAATGTATTTGATATGGATATACTTTCTCTAATTCATCTAAACCGATTTCGAAGACAAACGTGGAATCATTATTTTTATCTCGTTTGTGTAGCATTATTAGCACTGGGTGTGCGTATGAAAAAAACAAAATCTAAAATACAAAAAACTGATTTTGAACGTGACGTTACAGCAACATAACAGGACAATATAGCATTAGAGTTTTTTTAGTAAAAATACCTGCCGTTGCCTGTGCTAAAAGCCTCAAGTTCAATTTGAATATTATTACCAACATTAAGCAAGAGAAGTTTGTTCATAGGTAACTTTATATATATATATATATATATATATATATATATATATATATATATATATATATATATATATATATATATATATATATATATATATATATATATATATATATATATATATATATATATATATATATATATATATATATATATATATATATATATATATATATATATATATATATATATGTAAGGGTGTTCTATTAGTGTTCTATGAGTATTAGAGTGCCGAGTGAGTGCCAATGAGTGCCAATGAGTGTCAAGTGAGTGCCACATAGTGCCAAGTGAGTGCCACATAGTGCCAACTGAGTGCCACTTTTTTCAAGCCTTTTCTAGCCTCCCCTGAGCCTAGAATAGCCCTAATATGGGTGTCTACCCCTATGTTATAAGGTATGAGGATTCGATTGGTGTATATTACAAGTTGCTAGGATGCTTCCTAGTATGAGTTAGCATTTTTCTAGCATGACAGAATACACACACACACACACACCCAGATGCACACACACACACACCCACACACAGCTATAGTCACTTACACTCGCCCATAGACACTTACGCTAACCTATAGACACTTGCACTTACACACACACACACACACACCCATACACACACACACACACAAACACACTATGTCACTTATACAACCATACACTATGACACTTATACATCCATAGACACTTACACTCAGCCATAGACACTTACACTTTGGCACTTATACACCCAACCATAGACACTTACACTTACACTCACCCACAGTCACTTTCACTTACACTTACACTCACGCCCACACGATATTTTGATGTCTCAACTTTGATGTCTCCTATAATGATGGTTCATCTTTGATGACTCAGATTTATTGATGGTTCAGCTTCGAAGGCTCTCAACCTCCGTTACTGCTTTAACTCATATATTTATTAACATTATTTTTCTTTTATATTTTTACTTAATACTTTTTAATTTATAAATTTTTAAAAATTGTATGTAAGAAGAAAAAGCCAGAGTAGCTGTTATATAATCATTTTATTTTAATAAAATTGTACGAAATTTTATTAAAAACATATACTTTACATACCTTAAAGCAGTAAATCAGTAAATCAATAGAGGTGTTACATACAACCAATGGGCTTAGTATGCTTTTGTTTTACTGCTTTACTGTTTTAACTCATGTTTTACTGCTTTAACTCATATGTTTTACTGCTTTAACTCATATATTTATTAACATTACGTACCTTTAAGCAGTAAATCAGTAAATCAATGGAGGTTGCCCCTCACAGCCCCAAAGAACAGTATGCTTTGTTTACTGCTTTACTGTTTTATCTAATTTTTACTACTTTAACTCATGTTTTACTTACTTTAACTCATATATTTATTAACATTACATGCAAGCATTAAATCAGTAAATCAATAGGGTGTTACCTAGCACCTAAGGGATTAGTATAACTTTTGTTTTTACTGCTTTACTGTTTTAACTCATGTTTCTGCTTTAACTCATATGTTTACTGCTTTAACTCATATATTTATTAACATTACGTACCTTAAAGCAGTAAATCAGTAAATCAATAGAGGTGTTACCTAGCATCAAAGGGAATAGTATGCTTTTGTTTTACTGCTTTACTGTTTTACTGTCTTTACTGTTTTAACTCATGTTTTACTGCTTTAACTCATGTTTTACTGCTTTAACTCATATTTGCATACTCTCTAATGTAATAATGTTTTATATATATATATATATATATATATATATATATATATATATATATATATATATATATATATATATATATATATATATATATATATATGTACTCGAATCTTTATAATTAATAGTATAATAATTTATTTATTTAATTAAGCAAATATATATATATATATATATATATATATATATATATATATATATATCTATAAACACTAATGCTACATATATATATATATATATATATATATATATAAATATATATATATATATATACATTTCTGTTTCAGTGTTTTACGTTAGTTGACAAGAATTGTAGAAGAAAACGAAAATATGGCTGCAAATAATCAAAAACGTGGTCTAAAACGCACTTTCAGTGGAGATGTCGAACCTGTATCAGAAACCGTGCTCGTAGAAGTAGTCGAAGAGGTTGAATTAGTGGAAGCTGTGGGTACCTATGAAAATGCAGTCGAAGCTGATGATGACCGAAGAGACAGGGTGCCAGGAAACCATGCAAAAGGGTAAGTGATGTTAAAATTATTATTATTATTATTATTATTATTATTATTATTATTATTATTATTATTATTATTATTATTATAATATTTATATATATAAATATATATATATATATATATATACCTCATATATATATATATATATATATATATATATATATATATATATATATATATATATATATATTCATATTACAACCAAGGTGGTTGGACCGACCGAGAACGAAATACCCCTTCCTGTACCAGCGAACACTAATGAAGTTGATCTTGATATATCTACGGATAATGATGAGGAATATGTGCGAGCGCTCTACCTGAAGCGGAGAGAAAGATGGACTTATTTCTTAATTCCCAACCCGTTGATAATAGGATTCGTCCTAGAGTAAGTTTCTATATTATTTCTTAAGCGTTATTATATTCATAGACGCTATTACAATAGATATTCTTATATATATATATATATATATATAAATATAACTTATAATTATATATATATACTATATATATATATATATATATATATATATATATATATATATATATATATATATAAAAATATATATATATATATATATATATATATATATATATATATATATATATATATATATATATATATATATATATATCTTATATATATATATATATATATAATATATATATACTATATATATAAATATATACTTATAATGCTATTTCATTAAGTGTGATAATATTGGTACTGCCAGTACCCCTTGTGTCAACAAAGTCGGAGGTGGCCGGGATGCAATTAGGCCTGTTAAGAGAAGACTGTTGGCTGAGCTTGAACGTCGCAAACGTCGCCAATCAGACTTAAACACTGAGGCACCCAATGAATCTCCAAATACACATGAAGAGCCCCCCTCCCCCTTATCTGAAACGAATATCCCAACTTCGGAATCTACGGTAAGTTATGATCTAATTATTCTATATATTACTGAAAAATATTACTGAAAAATGCTGTTACATAATAGTATGTATTCGATTGTTTATGTATTTTCATTCTTTTTCTCCTTTCAACAGAAATCATCTGCAACCGCTTGCCGTAAACAATCAGACTTAAACACTGATGCACCCAAAGAATCTCCAAATACACATGAAGAGCCCCCCACCCCCTTATCTGAAACGAATATCCCAACTTCGGAATCTTCGGTAAGTTACAATCTAATTATTCTATATATTACTGAAAAATATTACTGAAAAATATTGTTACATAATAGTATGTATTCGATTGTTTATGAATTTTCATTCTTTTTCCAGAAAAAGCAAAAACAGAAAGGGAATCCAGGACGGATCGCTGATGACGGGGCTGTTGCGGGTCCTTCACGTATAGAGGTATTTCATGATGATGAGGAGGAGGTTGATGAACCGCCTACACCTTTCTCAACAGAGTTGTTAAAGGTAACACGTGAAGGATCTACGCGTAACTCAGGGATTATCGACCACCACCGGTTCAGAGTACGTGTCGATACAACCCAGATCTTTAACGGAATTCGCAACATTAATGACGTACTAGTAGGGGTCATTCACAGTGTGATAGAACAGGTACGAGGAACAGTGGTATATAGGGAATATACCCTCCGTGCAGGATTCCTTTTTACGGATAGGAATGGAGGTCAATTCCATATACGAATACCTCATGAAATGATTTCTCGACCGAATCTGGCTCAATATTTATCGGACCGTTTTCTAGAACTCTTTCAGTCTGGAGATCAAGCCATGTTGGATGATTTCATTGTAGATGTTCAGATATGTCACAATCCGGAGGGTAATGGTCCAATTGACCCTTCTTCGGTAAACTTTATACACCCTTACAATAATACAGTACACCTTGGTATAAATAACGAGAATAGGGAAATAACAACCAGTGTAGGATGTGGTTTCAGGGCTATAGCTGCATGCTATAAGCTCCACACTCATGTACCTAAAAAGCCAGGCCAAGCTGCGCCTAAAATAAAAAATTTTTTCCCTAACGATCTACATGAAATAGGTAAAGATATTGCAGATCGATGCGGGTTGACTTATGAAGTTCCCCTAAAGGCTGAGGATTTTACAGTAATAGAGGAAAAATTACAGTGCAGGATATTTGTTTTTACTAAAGATGAGAACGGTAAACTCGAGATAATGTTTAAACCACACGAGCAGAATAGGGACTTACCTCTCTTTGTAATAGGATATGATTCCGAGGAAACCCATTATTATTATCCTTTTCCTGGAGATTCAATCAAGATAGCTCTAGGAAGTGTAGATCCCGAGAATATCAAGGGTCCTGTTTTTTGTCATCAGTGTTATAGCTTCACTGACCATTTAATTAATCATTTACAATCAGAGTGCACTGAATACAGGTGCGGACAATGCTTAACTTATAAATGTAAAGCTTCCGGGCGACACATCTACACTTTTACATTGTGATAAATGCAATCGGGATTTCTATAATGAGGAATGTCTTAAATTGCATAAAGACCTCACATGCAAATACCTTAAAGTATGTACATTATGCGACAATGAGATAGTAGCTGATAAACAGGGCAAACACCAGCACGACTGCATGCATATTAAATGTGGGACCTGCAGTGAGAAGTATGGAATAGAGGGTGATAATCACCAATGTTTCATGAAGAAAATCAAGGTTCCAACAGATGATGCTTTCGCCAAGCGTAAGCCAACATTCACGTTTTATTATGATATCGAAACCTATAATCATAATAGTCGTGAAGAGGAAGGAGGACGCGTAAAAACGGACATGCTGCCATATATTCTAGTGAGTATGCTAGTATGCAATGACTGCGGTGAGAAAGAACTAGACAATTCATCACCGTGTAAGACTTGCGGTACGGCTCGAACTGAAATATTCAAGCTGAATCTGGAAGCAACAGAAGAGTATGAGAAGTGCCCCGTCGATCTATTTCTCAACTATATATTCAGATTTGCTGAAAAACATAAGAAAACTAATATATTAGTTGCAGCTCATAATGGAGGTAAGTTCGACAATCAGTTTGTTTACAGCAAACTGCTTGCCAGACCTACCGTCCATTCCATATCCTCCAACCCTGTGAAACGTGGAACCAAAATTATAACTATGACAGCTAACCACAATATCCAGTTTAAGGACACGTTAATGTTTATGCCTTGTGCCTTGAAAAAACTACCTAAGTGCATGGGTATTACAGGTGAACTTTCTAAAGGATTCTTTCCTTACCGTTTTCTTACCCTAGAGAATATAAATTACAAGGGAAAAATCCCGGATAAGGAAACCTTTGAGACACATCACATGTCCGACAGTGAAAAGGCTGATTTTGAACGTTGGTATCAAACATTTAACAATAAGGACTACGATATCATGAAGGAATGTACAACGTACTGCGTTCAAGATGTTAATATTCTTCGTCAATCCTTCGAGAAATTCAGGGGTATCTTCCTTAAGGATCATAAAGTTGACTGTCTACTTGATTGCTCTACCATTGCTGCATTATCGTTCATGGTATATAAAATGCACTATATGCCTGAAAATACACTGGCCCATATAGGACGTACTGATGATTCAAACTACTCGTATGATGGTGTGAAATGGCTTACGTTCATGGAGATGTATATGGGTCAGCGAATCGAACATGCAAGGAATGGTGGCGAGCGTAAATTTAAAATCAAAAACAGGTACCTAAAGCCCGACGGCTACGTTGAAATTCCAGCTGAAGACTACGTACCCCTTGACCTTAATGAGTTCTTAGCCTCCAGTCAACTCAACGTTAATGAACAAATGATAGAATTGAATAACAGGCGCCCCCCTCCTCCAACTGGTACAGCCATGAAGAAGATTGTCTTGCTCTTCCACGGCTGTGTATGGCATGGTCATCAAGCATGCAAGGAAGGCTTAGAAAGTCTCCATGGCGTGTCAAGTCTTGATAGGTACAGTAAGACCATGAGGCAAGAAGCGGATTATAAAGCACAAGGGTATGAAGTAATTAGAATATGGGAATGCGAATGGTCGAAAATGAAAAAAGAGTGTGAGGTCACTGTTGTAAACACCAACGACGAAACACGAACTGAGAAGTTAGGTAGATATGTCCAATCAATTGGAAATGAACTTGCAAATGCGAAACTAGAGGTAGGGGAAGCCTTGTACGGTGGCCGTACAGAACCCTTCGTCTATTACTTTCCACCTACAGAAGGCGTTCAATTGAAGTACCTAGACTTCACTTCATTGTATCCTTTTGTCCAGAAAACAAAACCCTTTCCAGCAGGGACACCCACGAAACTCGTAGGTAGGGATCTTCCTTCCATAGAAAAGTTCGTCCAAGAAATGAATACCACTTATTTCGGCCTATCGTATGTTTCCGTGTTACCTCCTAAGAATCTGTACACTCCTGTTCTGCCTGCACGACATGACAATCGGTTAATATTTTCACTTTGTAGAACATGCAGCGCATGTGGTTATGAAGGCAAATGCAGACATAACGATAACCAGCGTATGTTAAAAGGCGTATACTGCAGTCCAGAGTTGGAATTAGCTGTAAAGAAAGGCTATGAGATCAAAAAGATCCACGAAATATGGAAATTTACTCCTTCAAATGACATATTCGGCAAATACATTGAAACATTCTTGAAATGGAAAACTGAGGCTTCGGGTTTACCAGATGGAATAACCGATAAAGACTGTGAAGAATTCTTTCAATACCTGCGAGATTTCAAGGACATTGAGGGTGTAACACTTGATCCAGTCAATATTAAAAGTAATCCTGGTATGCGTTATATAGCTAAACTACTCCTCAATTCATTATGGGGAAAACTAGCTCAACGTATTCCAAAGAATGAAGACATCGTCTGCACGAGCTATGCACAGGTCTGGGAATTAATGAAGAGAGCTGATCTTGAGGTGAGAAATATCATTGTAGCGGATGATAAACATATAGTTGAAGTCACACACACTGCCTTCACTAATAAAACAGCAAAGGCCACGAATGTAGCTGTTGCATCCTTCACCACCGCCTACGCTAGGGTGGAACTATATAATCTCCTCGATTCTCTAGGTCAACGCGTACTTTACTGTGATACCGACAGTTGTGTCTTCACAGCCCGTAAAGGTCAATATATTCCTGATACTGGAAAATTCTTAGGAAACCTGACGGATGAAATAGGGCCTGGAGATATAGCTGATAGTTTTGTGTGCACTGGCCCTAAATCCTACGCCATTCGGATAAAGAAGAATGACTCAAGTTATGCTTACATCTTAAAAGCAAAAGGATTAACTTTGAACAAAGACACCGAACACATAGTTAATTTCCAAGGCATGGCGAAGATTAACTTCGATAAGATGATTAAGGATGTCGAAAAAACTAAGAATCGTGATTGGATGGTCTTAAACGACGACAATCACTTCTACAATATGATCAAGGATACAGACGTAACAGCATTAGCTGTTACGCAAATGATGAGTGAAGATGATGAATCTTCACTTCACAAAGATATCCATAATCTAGATGACTCAGACCAACCACATGTAAATACCGAAAACCATTACCGCGAAGTTAAGGTTCCTGATATGAAAATGCGGGCCGATAAACTAGGAAATGTCATTTTAATCAACGGTATTAAAAGGTTTCGCCATACATCAAATAAACGGAATCTTGTTCTAGGTAGTGCCCGCACTGTAGCACAGGGATATGATGGAACGTTAATTCCATTGTGTTAATTTCAATGTATAATTTTGATATATGTATATTTAATTTCAATGTATAATTTTGAAATATGTATATATTGCTAAAATAAAATATTTATTTGTATTACTCTTTCATTACCATTTTTATTTTTCTGGGTTGCCATTTATTTCTATTTTATTTATCTGTGTTGCCAATTATTGATTTTATTTATCTGGCTTGCCATTTATTGATTTTATTTTGATTACATATATTTAAGGCGTAATATGA
>JABUQX010076931.1:40000-45000 GCA_015478945.1 Trachelipus rathkii
ATATATATATATATATATATATATATATATATATATATATATATATATATATATAACTTACTCTCACGCAGCGCGAGTAAGTTGTTACACGGCACCGCTCGCGAACAGTGCGCATTGGGAGATTGGTAGCGAGCAATTCAGCGAGCGGTCTGCCATGCATGTACGCCAACCTGCTGTGCATCTACCCTATGGTATTGTTTAATTTAGGTTTTCATTTAACTCAATAAATATCTAATGAAAATATAATTTAATTACAAGATAATATAATTTTGAAAATAAGAAAAAAAAATTAATTTAAGACAAATAATAAAAAGTCCACAAAATCGACTTTATGAAACTTCGCAAATTTTATTTTAAAATAAATAAAATATCTTATTTCTAATTTTGCCCTCGGATCATAAAATGCATTTCTTAGTTTTATCCATTTAGAATATATATATATATATATATATATATATATATATATATATATATATATATATATATATATATATATATATATATATATATATATATATATATATATATATATATATATATATATATATATATATATATATATATATATATATATATATAAACGGTTAATCATATGCATTTACCCAACGATATTTCAAATTCACATTTTTCAAAGTATATAAGATTGCATATTTTTGTTCCGTTTATTATTATTATAATTATTAATAACATAAATAATTTTATTATTATTATTATTATTATTATTATTATTATTATTATTATTATTATTATTATTATTATTATTATTATTATTATTATTATTATTATTATTATTATTATTTTTAATTTTTTTATTTTTATTATTATTATTATTATTATTATTATTATTATTATTATTATTATTATTATTATTATTATTATTATTATTATTATTATTATTATTATTATCATTATTATTATCATTATTATTATCATTATTATTATCATTATTAGTATTATTATTTTATTATTATTATTATTATTATTATTATTATTATTATTATTATTATTATTATTATTATTATTATTATTATTATTATTATTATTATTATTATTATTATTATTATTATTATTAATATTATTATTATTAATATTATTATTATTATTATTATTATTATTATTATTATTATTATTATTATTATTATTATTATTATTATTATTATTATTATTATTATTATTATTATTATTATTATTATTATTATTATTATCACTATTATTATCACTATTATTATTATTATTATTATTATTATTATTATTATTATTATTATTATTATTATTATTATTATTCTATTATTATTATTATTATTATTATTATTATTATTTTATTATTATTATTATTATTATTATATATAATTGTAACTAAATAACTATAAAATTACTAGATAAACTCTCATCGAGAAATACAGAAGTTCTTAATTAGGTTCTATTGCGCATATATATATATTTATATATATCAGTATATATATATATATATATATATATATATATATATATATATATATATATATATATATATATATATATATATATATATATATATATATATATATATATATATATATATCAGTGGCGAAGCGTCCAGTCATCTATTGATGCGGAGATGACTGACCAGATGAGATAAAAAATAAATCAATCCTTTTTTCAAATTTCATTATTATTTTCATTTCATTACATATTATATTTATATATATATATATATATATATATATATATATATATATATATATATATATATATATATATATATATATATATATATATATATATATATATATATATATATATATATATATATATATATATATATATAAAAATAAATATAAACAAATGAAAAAATTAAAATGAATTAAAATAAATTGATATTAATATAACATGCCCTAGGTAATCTGTAAATTTAATGGATCAATTGCGAGCACATTATCAGTATTATTATATAATGTTCACATCTCTAAGCCAATCAAATTGCGCCAAAAATGTATAGTGATATAACATGCCCAGCTCATCTATAAATTTGTCGCTGAAGCCCTATTTGAACGAATTTGTTTCTCATATTAAAGCATAAGTACTTTAAAATTTCGTTCAAACTTCGGACTTCTGAAATATAGTAAATTATTAAAGAAATTATAAATTCATAAATTATTATTAGAATCAGTGAAATACAATAATAAATTTTACTCTTTTTACAAAAATAAGTCAATTAAAGTTCCTTACTTTAGCTATAATATACACTTTATAAAGTACGAAATATTATGAAAAAAGCTTAAACAATTGGCAAATTCTCGTTTTACTTATTATTATTATTATTATTATTATTATTATTATTATTATTATAATTATTATTATTATTATTATAATTATTATTATTATTATTATTATTATTATTATTATTATTATTATTATTATTATTATTATTATTATTATTATTATTATTATTATTATTATTATTATTATTATTATTATTATTATTATTATTATTATTATTGAAATTTAATATGAATTTTATTTTTTGTTGTTTTTTTTTTTTTTTATTCTTCGTTTTCAATTCTAATTTAAAAACTACTGCGGGCCAAAAAAAGAGCCTCCCCTCCCCCTGGGGCTCCCCCCATACATATACACATATATTACATGATATTCTTATTACATATAATATATATATATATATATATATATATATATATATATATATATAATCTTTATATATATATATATATATATATTTATATATATATATTTATATATATATATATATATATATATATATATATATATATATATATATATATATATATATATATATATATATATATATATATATATATATATATATATATATATATATATATATATATAACTTTGCCTACCCAAGTGTAATCTTCAAGGTACGCCACTGATATATAAATAGTGAGCCATTTTTTTTTTTTAGTTGTCACCACCACTCACGGGCAGAGCCCTATTCAGGGAGGGGGTGTTGCACACCAAAGTTTCATCCGCTAGCGCAAATTACGCAGATGAGCACAGACGCAGGCTTTAAAGTGAGGGAGATTAAATTCAGCAGGGAACACAGAAGATGGAAGAGAATTCCACAGAACAGAGGTGGCAGGAAAGAAGGAAGCACCGCAGCGAACTAGCCTGGAGTTACCAAGATCCACACAAAACTCGTGCGCAGACACACAGCACCCCTTGTGCTACGAGGGCGTCGTAAAGGTGGTGGTACACGGGTGGTAAGTTCCCTCGAACACCTGCCGCTGTGGTACCTATAGAAAAGAGATAAAGCACCAACATCGCGCCGCAAAGATAGAGGGTCATGAACTGGAAAGTACAGGACAGTTTATAAGCCTTTTGGCTTTTGACTCGACCCTGTCCAAAAGCCAGGTGAAACCAGAGCCCCCCCTAGATATGAGAACAGTACTCCATACAAGGGCGGATGAGACCCTTGTATAGCTGGAGTAACTGAGAAGAGGAAAAAAAGTCTCGCAGTCTAAACAGAACTCACAGTTTCTTTGAAGCTGCCCTAGCAACCGTTGTGATGTGAGGTTTCCAAGACATTTTTTTGTTTATGTTAAGGCCAAGGATGTTTATATTGTCAACAGGAGAGACGAGAGAACCGTCGAAAGAGATAAGAAAGTTAGAAGGTGTTTTAGAGAGGGAGATTTGTAGAAGTTGAGTTTTTAAAGAATTGAATTTCACAAGGTTGAGACGACCCCAATCGGAAATTCTATCCAGATCAGCGAGAATAGAATCGGAAAGATTAAGACGAGAGGCAATTCTAGAAGTAAAAGAAGGAGCAGAATTGAAATGAGTTGAAGAATGAAGGGTCGAGTCATCGGCATAAGTGGATAGAGTTAGATGTGCAGGTGAGAAGATCATTAATGAAAAGTAAGAATAAAGTAGGAGATTAAAGAATTGAATTTCACAAGGTTGAGACGACCCCAATCGGAAATTCTATCCAGATCAGCGAGAATATAATCGGAAAGATTAAGACGAAAGGTTTAGAAGTAAAAGAAGGAGCAGAATTGAAATGAGTTGAAGAGTGAAGGGTCGAGTCATCGGCATAAGTGGATAGAGTTAGATGTGCAGGTGTGAAGATCATTAATGAAAAGTAAGAATAAAGTAGGAGATAAGACAGAACCCTGAGGAACACCACTATTGACAGAAAAAGAAGAAGTCGCTCCATCAACCACAGCCGATATTGAGCGACTGGAAAGAAAGCTAGACATAAGTAAGAAAAGAGGGAGGAAACCCAAAGGAAGGGAGCTTAGAGACACGCGTGCCATACCCGGTCAAATGCTTTGGATATGTCGAGCGCCACCACGCAAGTCTCCCCGTAGTTTCTAAGAGCGGAAAACCATAAATCGGTTAAATAGGAAAGTATATCGCCAGTAGACCTTGAACGCCGAAAGCCGTACTGGTGATCGGAAAGAAGAGAATGAGATTCCAGATGGTCTAAGAAGTGAGAGTTAAGAAGTGTTTCAAAAATCTTAGATAGAATTTAAGTGAGAGCTATAGTGCGATAGTTAGAAGGATCAGAACGGCTTCCTTTTTTCGGAATAGGTTGGACATGTGCGTGCTTCCAACACTGAGGGAAAGTGTTAGTACTGTGACATAGAGAATATAGTTGAACGAGGGGCGGGGTGAATACGTAAGATCATTCCCTCAAAACTCGGGGAGGAATGCAATCCGGGCCACCCGCCTTCCTAACGTTCATAGATCTCAGGAGCCCATGCACCACATCAAATGTAATCCCAGGCAAAGACACAGGACACCTGAGAGGAGAAGGAGGAGGAGGAATGCCAGAATCGTCCAAGGTTGAGTTAGAGGAAAATAGGAGGCCGAAGAGATTGGCCTTTTCAGTTGGAGAGTTAGCAACAGAGCCATCAGATCGAATAAGAGGAGCAAAGGATGATTTACAGAAGTTGTTAGAGATGTTTTTGGCAAGAGGCCAGAAAGATTTGTCAGTAGGAGATCCAAGGAGGTTAGCGCACTTTCGTTTGATGAAAGCCAGC
>JABUQX010076931.1:55000-57538 GCA_015478945.1 Trachelipus rathkii
TTTGCTTACTTTTGTCTAGCTTTCTTTCAAGTCGCTCATTATCGGCTGTGGTTGATGGAACGGACCTCTTCTTCTTCTTTTTCTGTCAATATGTCGTGTTCTCTCAGGGTTTCGTCTTATTCACTCGCTACTTTATTCTTATTTTTTCATTAATAATTTCACCTGTCAGCATCTACTCTATCCACTCATATGCCGATGACTTGACCCTTCACTTCAACTCATTTCAAATTCTGCTCCTTCTTTTACTTCTAGAATTGCCTCTCGTCTTAATCCTTCCGATTCTATTCTCCTTGATCTGGATAGAATTTCCCGATGGGGTCGTCTTCAACCGTTGTTGAAATTCAATTCTTTAAAAACTGTCAACTTCTACAAATCTTCTCTCTTAAAAACACCTTCTAACTTTCTTATATCTTTTAACGGTTCTCTCGTCTCTTCCTGTTGACAATATAAACATCCTTGGCCTTAACATAAACAAAAAAATGTCTTGAAACCCCAACATCACAACGGTTGCTAGGGCGGCTTCAAAAAAACTGGGAGTTTCTGTTTAGACTGCTAGACTTTTTTTCCTCTTCTCAGTTAACTCCAGCTATACAAGGGTCTCATCCGCCCTTGTATGGAGTACTCTCTCATTTCTGGGGGGGGCTCTGGTTTCACCCGGCTTTTTGGGACAGGGTCGAGTCAAAGCCAAAAGGGGCTTAAAAACTGTCCTGTACTTTCCCCGTTCACCTGGAACCTCTATCTTTGAAGGCGCGATGTTTGGAGCTTTATCTCTTTTCTTTAGGTACCGCAGGGGCAGGTGTTCGAGGGAACTTACACTTCGCGTACCACCACCTTTACGACGCCGCCCGTCGCACAAGGGGTGCTGTGTCTGCGCACGAGTTTTGTGTGGATCTTGGTAACTCCAGGCTAGTTCGCTGCGGTGCTTCCTTCTTACCTGCCACCTCTGTTCTGTGGAATTCTCTTCCATTTTCTGTGTTCCCTGTTGAATTTAATCTCCCTCACTTTAAAGCCTCCGTCTGTGCTCATCTGCGTAATTTGGGCTAGAGAGTGAACTTTGGTTGCAACACCCCCCTCCTGAATAGGGCTCTGCCCGTGATGGTTGGGTGACCAACTGAATAATATATATATATATATATATTATATTATATATATATATATATATACTATATATATAATATATAATTAGTATATATATATATATATATATATATATTATATCATATATAATATATGAAAAAGTCTATTCATAATTTAAAATTGGAGAGTTGGGCGTACAATAAAGCAGAGAAAACGGTGTCTTTTTATCATCCTGCTGCGGAGTCCATAATTAATTAAAATTCATTAATTTATGCATAAACAAATTATCTATTAATGGTGCATTGGGAAGCAGTGCGCTTATTATATCTTGTTTGAAAAATCATCACTGTTAAAATTGCTTTAAATTGCTGTTTTCAATCAATTTGTTTGACAAATATTAATTAAAAATATATTAAGCTTTATTCGTGTTTAAAAATAACCATCGAATATATATATATATATATATATATATATATTATATATATATATATATATATAATATTATATATATATATATATATATGAATATATATATATAATATTATATACTATCTATATATATATATATAATAATATATATTTTATAATATATATTATATATATACGGTATATATATATATATATATATTATAATAATATATATATATATATATAGTATTATAATTATATATATATATATATATATATATATATATATATATATATATATATATATATATATATATGTGTGTAGGTGTGTGTGTGTGTGTGAAGGAGGACCTTCCTGACACAGCCCACAGGTGTTGGCAGTGGTGAAAGTAAGATGGTTTGAGGTCAGAGGTTAAATTCCTTTTGTCTTTGTTTAAAAAAACAAATCTTCAATGCAGCATCTATTTAGCAGCCTTTGTCTTCCAAGACTTTTAAAAGCTTAGGAAAATCGAAATCATTTCGAAAAGTTTCCATAAAGTCTGGCACAAAGATTCACTTTTAAATTTCTCTCTTTCGGTATCTGTTCTTTGATTTCCATTCCGATCGTTCTAAAGCAACTACTGAAGACGGCTGACTTTTATTTATTAACTATATTGAGGGTATTATTCTCTATTGTTTTTTTTCTCTTACCTTTACTTCTTTTCATTGATGATTTGTCTGTCACTTTATCTATTACAGTGTTTCTCAACCTTTTAAGCCTCGCGACCCCCCAAAAGCCAAAACGCATAAAGTTAGTAACCTCGCGACCCCCTAATTACCCCATATATATATTATATATATATATATATTATATAAATATATATATATTATATATATATATATATATATATATATATAATAATTATTATAATATATATATATTATATAATTCCTTTAATAAAAGATGCTTATGGATGCATTAAATATATTAATTTTATTTTATTTGTATTAACTTTTTTAAATAACAGCTGTGTAACATTTGATTATAATTTATTAATAAAAGCTGTTTTTCGT
>JABUQX010076932.1:0-47500 GCA_015478945.1 Trachelipus rathkii
TATATTTTTTCGGTTTTAAATAAGCGCAATCCGCGTTTATACAACTCGCCATTGCCGAGGAAACTGCATTGCGCTGAAGGCGGTAGAAACATCAGTTTTATTTCGAGATCGGGAAACGATTTGCATAAATCGCTCTCTAATTTTGAAAGAAACATATCCGCTTTATTTGCGTAAAACATATTATAAAAATAAACATCGTGCTTTGCCTCGGTCGAGAAATTTACGCAAGAGTAGTTCGTTTCATATCTGTCATTCGTAAATAACGCTCCTAATCTAGTAGGAAAATCGCAAAACGAAAATAAAAGTAAAAAAGGAAATTCACTTTCATATTCTTGTAACGACTTTGATGCTTAGAATACCGCAATACATGATACTATAATATCAGACCATTATACCGCCACAGATATTGCAGGACAGTCATGATTCACCGAATTCCGCGCTGAAGAAGGTACATCACTAAAGCCTTAGTTACACCCCCACTCGTCTCCGTTAGTTGGTGTGGATGTACTCTAAAGAAGAACAGCACAAAACCAAGAGATGTGTTTGGATTACAGCGTACCTCAACTCCCCATAGGCGTTCAAAGAACGTGTTTCCTCTACCTATCAATCGACGAGATTTTTCATCCCTAGGGGGTAATCTGTATTACATCTGTAGATTTACTGGATGCATACAACGCCTTAGAGTAGAATAGGAGAGCCAAAAAGATGATGCATTTTAGACAAGGAAGGGCCTTTGTGTCCCACTCGATTGATGTCGGCCACAAGAAGCCCCAAGGCACTCTGATGCTCGTACAATGACCCATGGCCTATAAATACCAAATCGTAGAGGCCTGTAGCACAAGTCAACTAGACTACGTTTGGTGTTGGACAAAGAACGTGCCCAGAACACTTTTAGAAAATTTTAAAACCGTGAACTCTACTGCTTTTAGAGAAAAACAAGCTATAGAATAAAATTATATCCATAGTGTTGTAACATTCCATATCAAATCTAGCTGTTTTGAATTACTAGGAATTCAAGCATAGAAATATCATGAATTAGCCCAGATCCATTGGCTTACCCGTTAGAAAACAATGAGAGTTTCGTCCCTCCATACAAATGTTGAAGGAGACACAAGTTACTTTGCGGTTTCTTCTCTTATTTTCGCCTTCCTCATAAAGAGACTTTCGCCGCTACTTAGAAAGTCACCTAGGAGTAAGCAGTATTTTGTATGATTTGATAAAAGAATAAGATCTGTCCTTTTCCTCTGGGACAAAAGTATCTTGCAACAAGCTTTCGACACTTTAAGAATTAGGGACAAACAGTAGTAGCTATCCCATCGAACTACACTTATCCATCTTGACTAAAAGGTACAAGATAATTATCTTGTGCCCCATACAGAACGTCGCCAGTAATTTACGAAATAGTGAACGAGCAGTGTGTGGCACGCTGTACCGATGAACTCTCGACAGAATGAGGGGAAAAGAGAAAGCCCTATATCTTTGTGTACCGACGGAGGACGTATATCACAGGGGTGGCAGTTAGTATATATGATACTCGATCTATAAAGTGAATGTTAGGCCGTTGTGATGTTCTGATTGCAAAATGAGATCATCATTTGAAAAATTTTGCATAAAGAAGTTAAGAACACCATCTTCGGCTTACCAAGTCACTTTCCATCACTGACACAAGCCTCTGCGGTGGTTTTATATTTCTCCGAATTGCCCGAATAAACATGTCACGATCGGTGGATTCCACGCGATTAGCCAGTCTGGAGATCTAACTTACAAACAGCTTCTCACCCACCAGAGGATCTAAAGAGGAAAGAATAATGTTGCCCCAGACTATAGCTGAAGTAGGACCGGCATCTAATGTGTTCCTTGGTTAAGGAATTGATCTCGAAAGATAGCGAGAAAGGTGTCCCATCGAGAGATTCGCTTTGAGTAGGGAATATATTTCATAAAGAACAAAGAAATGTCCTCCGTGTAATGTGAAAATTTGCGTAAAATTGCGGCCGAAGAGAACCCCAGGACACACACCCACCACATTCTTAATACAAAAGGCAGTGAAACATTACACAACTGCTTGGATAGCAAACAATCCCAGATCTTTGTACATGTATCCGGATAGTATGATACATGCTGGTAATAGACCAGCTCGTCCACGCTTCACTAGCTATGTTCGTGGCGCGCAAGTCAGCAAAGAACTTGAAAGAGAGTAGGAGTGAAAAAATACTATTTTCCCTGGTTATTCAAAAAACTCTCAGTTAAGGTATAACTCACCGTGTAGTCAAGTGAGTTGTCATGCGCGTTAGAACTAAGGGTCCTAGACCCCCGTAGTAGCGGAGAGAGGTTCAATCGATTGCCCGCTGCCGTACACACCTTATTTATCTGCCGTCATTTTGATTCTAGATATTCGTAACATTGCCTATGCTTGCACTCACTCTAGATCAGGAGCCAATACAATTCTTGGGATATATCTCGCGAACGTTTTCTTACACGTTATGTCGAATTTAGTGCCTTGCAAGACGAGAACGAAGCGAAAAAAATTGTGGCCATGACTGCCATTGTGCCAAGAGAGGGTCATGATAGTAGAGCACAAGTAGCGCCCCTCTCAGTTGCCATGTGCCTTGTGTCTGCCACATATACGAATCGGAGATTTACGAGCCATCGGTCGTTTTAGACTATGTAAGGCGTTGATTGATGCGAGTAAAGAAGATAGTAGCAGTCATTCTGCTCCGCTTACATAACGCTCTCCTCCAAGAAATGGTGTCGTTGTCGTACGATAACAATTACATGCTGAAATGAATCAATTTTTCTTCGACACTACGTGAATGCCAAACACCGAGATTGTGATAAATATCTGAGCTTTGCCCAAACCGCTATCTAATATTTAAAACGTTTAATCGAATCATTATACCGACCTCTTCACTTCTCTCTCTACCATTGGTTAAGCATAATAAACTGAGGCTCCCTTACGAGGAGGCTGATTATGGATCACCCTTTGTGAATAAGACTAGTAGAGAAAATTGATTATCATATATTCAGAGAAACAGACTACCGTTCGATACGCGCATAGTAGAAAGGACCCCTCGATTTGAATATACGAAAGATTTCGGCAAGAAGAATTTAGTAAGCGGAGAAACTCACAAAACACCTTTTGGAGCAACAACATAAAAGGGCCAAGCAAAGAGAGTTCAAAATAGGAGAGATTATGTTTTCATTAGAGCAGTCAAACCACCCCATCAAAGGTTTCTAAGTTATGTCCCAATTTGAAGCCCATGACATATATGTATCAATGTTTAAGAGGAACCGAATTAAACTGATTGGTGTGTTGTTTAGATTCAGGCCGACCTTCCCTGTCCATGTAGACAACGCCAAGGTGATCCCGGCGGAAAAGTTCACCGAGGAGTCACATTTTGACTTATGAACGAATGAAGTTTGGAATCCCCATGCGGTGAAAGATATCTTTAAGCCTCCAAAAGAATCGATAAATAAGAGGAAGATAGAATAGGGAAAACAATGAGACAGAAAGCGACCATGAAGATCATCCTTCTCTGAAGGAAAAAGGAAGAGAAAAATGCAGATGGTGTATCCAATGCAAGATAGAAGAAGTAGATATGAATTGGAGATTTGTAGAAGTAAATTGTCCTACCGACAGATTCAAGTGTCATTCCCAATATTCTTTCCAAGATTCCCATAATCGCCACAATTCAGTCCGTACACAGCTACTTTCCAACTCCCCTTCCACCACAAACTCAGCAAGAATACTACAACTCTTACTCTATCCCCCACCTCAGCAAGTAGGATTACCGAGTATGATTCAAATTCTCTTGGAAGATACTCCTCTCCAGCATGCTTGCCCAACAACCGACCCCCTCGAGTTAACCAGTAAATGAGAAATTGACAAGAAACGCCGTTGGTGAAGAAAGAAATTGATTTAGCGATTGTGAATTAGTTAGAAAGAAGAAGCCATACAGCGATGTATCTCGGACTGAGCCTCTATGTCCCAGAAACAATGAATTTAAATGTTCCCTCCAAAGCATTGACTTCTCAAAAAAACTTGCCCTCCAACCCAAATAGCAGGTCGGAGAAAAGAGTTCTTAGACCATCTTTACACACTTTATCTACGAAAGAATGGCAACTTGCCATAGAAAAACCTTGCTGCTCCTCAGAGAAAACCCTTTTCAGGAATACACCCGTGTCTCACACGAAATTGCTGGAGGGTTGCTATGGAGCCTATGGTGAAACCCTCAGAGCATCATTCCCCTGTGATGATACTCCAATGCCCCAGTGAAAGGGAGTGGTCTTTAACGTGGTTTTCCCTATACCTTACCTGTTGTGTTCGAATCGCACCCCCGCTAATGAAATTCGTCACATTGCAAATGACCAGGAAGAAAAGATTCCATCCATTATCATGCACCAGACACAAAATAATATTGCATACTTGCTGGTCCCAGAGATTTCTATTGCACACCATGGTTACAATGAAGTGTCAAAACTAAGATAAAAGATGTACAAGCTTTACAGCATAGAACCACCCTCGATGGCAAGTGACACAACTACGGCAGACTATCAGCGAAGACTCCATTAGTGTCAAGCCTCCACCTGTCAAATTGGTATTTATTTCCACAAACATACAAACAACGTTTCGTGAGAGAGAGACCTTTGGTTATCTTCGCTCCCTGGTTTAACTAGTTTTTCATCCCCAATTCTGTAATAGTCTTTGTATATTCCTAGATTTAACGAGAAAATTCTTTTGTTTGCTAGAATGATATATCTTCATATATTCTGTTAGTCTAAGAATGTTCAACTTTAATTTTTGAGATACCTGAGAAGAGCATTTTCGCTCCGCAGTCCTGCCTACTGATATACAAAAAAAAAAATTTTTTTTTTTTAGTTAAGACAATATACTTAGTGGATTAACAGAACAAATTATATCTTGCCCATAGGACTCGAGGAAATTAGAGACGATCGTTCACATAATGTTAGCCTTTAGAAGGAAGCATAGCGCTTGTATACGTCACTCTATTAAAATTTAAGAAATAGTAAGTCTGGTTCAGATACTTTTTCTTAGGAATCAATAGAATTAATTCAATTTCTGTTTTTTACTCATTATTTTTTTTATAAAGAAAACCTTTTAAAAAATATGTTTCACTCTCAGAACAAGAGGGGGGTAGTCAAATATCTTGTAAGTGACCAAAAACAAAATACAAAAATAGAAAATCCAAAAAAACTTTTTTTTCTATTAAGAAAACAAAAAAATAAGTTTAATAAGTAAAGTTAATACAATCCTGCTACAAAAGTAAGATGAATCACAGTATAACCTAAGATTATAAAATAAGCAACTAATAAGTAAAAAAGTAAGTAAATACAAACTAATTAGAAAGAGAAGCCTAACTAATAAAAAACTATTGAGTTTTTGATAGTATAATAGTATAGCGATTCTGGTTGAGAGTAAAACCTCTTACATTAGATTCATGTCAAACTACCTGTCTTATAGAGTTGCAAATCAATTAGTAATTATATTATCAATGATTTAAATATAATTAGGCACACTTTAAATATATTAAAACCAAGAATAAGTAATAAAGTGTATATATATCTACAAATATTCCAGAAAATGAAATTCTCTCAATAAACCAGTCTTGTTATTCATCCGTATACGTATCATACTATGCGTAGGCTCCACAATTTCCAAGCAATTGTCACAATGAAGAAGAAGAAACAGAATAAGATTCTATCATATTGTCTTGATAGTTCTATAACTCGTACGGAGAAGTTAATTTCATAAGACAAAGGTCACCTCGCATCTATTTATTCTCCTAATAGAATGATCCCCAGACATTAAAGAAACAATCATCAAGACAACTAAAATAAAAATTTATACTCATAAGATATATTCAAATAAATACTACCACTTCGTATCGAAAATGCCAACGCTTCTTAAAATGTTTCGACACATCACAAAGGGCCTCACCAATGGTGAATTCAAGCTTTTCATGGAACCATTCGAGTAAAGTCGTATACCTGCAAAATAGTGCTCTTAGAAATTTGAACGTTAAGTAAGTGTATTTGCCTTTGAGATCTCTTGCAAGAATTCAAAAAAGGAATCGAATGCTCTCGCCTTTGAATTTAGTAGGAGACGTTCCTCAACATCTGCTTTGGCACTCGCTACCGATGATACACACAGGCCTTTAAAATCACTACTTCGAAAGAAGATCAACTTAGGTAATTATGCCTCTACTTACTACACTTATTGATTAAACAATCTGAAAGGAACAGTTGGAAAGCGAAATACTCGTACTTTAATTAAAACATTATTGATAGCTTACAAAAAATTAATTGAATTCAGGTAGTCTAAGTGCTAGGCACAATATAATAAACAATTGGGAAGCTCAGGGCGTTAATTAAATTTAATTGAACAAACCAGTTTCATAAAATCAACCAAATCCACCAATTAGTGATAAATTCACTCCAACTTTCGCTAAAACAAAATAACAAACTCACAACTTTTTTCTCCCATCTTCCTATTGCCTTTCGTACTAGAAATGAACAAAGAGACTAAACTTCACACAGTCATTCCTCTAGAAACAAAAACTTATCAAACTTTTCTAACCTATTCTTGGACTATCCAATCTGCAGCTAGCCCCTATGAACTAATCACCTTAATTCCTTTTATCTCAGTAGAAAACTTCATCTCGTATAAACTTATACCTTTTCCTACTCATCTTCCTTTAAACCAATCTTTAGTGCGAGTTATGTACAACGACCCAAATAATTATTTCTTTGTGAATTATGGAAATCGGAGATACACTTATCTTAAAGAATCGGCACACGATCTCTGTCGACATGTAGGCCAATTAGCAGTTTGCCCCCAGTCCCAAGTGTTTGCTTCCATTGATGATCAGTCTTGTTTACTATCTTTAATCCTGAATTTCACTAACGATTTTTCGCACTGCCCTATTGCAGAATATAAGTCTATAGAACCTTATACTGTTCGCCTTAGCGACACTTCACCCTTATTCTTTTTCAGAAGAAAACTAGAGCTCAATTGCATGTGAAAACCCAATTCTATCAGCATGTCTTATGACTATGCTTTACATTCCCTCACGGATGTGCTTTCATTTCTTCTAAGTTTCAGTTTAAGAATCCTATCCACCTAGAAAGAATATTACCCTTCTTCTTAATTTCTATACTCTGATTCACGTATTTATTCAACTTCTTTAAACTCACGTTGACTTTACCTAAATTTCTTTCGTTTGTTCCCTATGAGTTTCAAGAACTTAAAGAAATTCATTGGGAATAATTCATAAAGACTGGATCAATTAAATCAATCAATGCATCCTTTTACACCGTATTTCCCACAAATTAAATTCATCCCATATATTGGAGGAGGAACTTCTGGCACGATCTTTTTCATTATAGTTCTTGTCATTGCATATTTCGTTTGGACTAAAAGAGTATCCCTTTGCAATATGTGCATGCCCAAAGCACCCATTCAAACTGAAAGCATCCCACTTCAGGCCATCCCAACATCTAATGTACGTATCCAACTAGCACCTGAAGATGCTCCTTTAAACAACCTGGTTCAGATAAGATCTCGACCCAGTTCTCCAGCTCCTGTCCAACGCTTGTCTTTACTTCCAAGACCTCCTATGCCTCTTCCTAACCCTCGAGCTATTACCTCTTCTGAAAACCAAGTGACGTATTCTAATTGAAATCAATCGTAACGTTCAAGATTCTCTCTGAGGGGGAGACCTTTATCGTAATTGCCTCACAATTACTCTTTACTTCGAATGCATACCATATTTGGTAAGCTATGCATTTATGAAAATTAGAATGCGTCATACTTTAAGAATCCTTTCGCTTGCAAGCCAACGCAATACTTGCAGGTATGGCCTTGTAAATGAGATGAACGCTGGTCGTTTCCTCTCGGTTACAAGAAGCCGCGTCAGTTCCCTGTGACTAGCCAAACTATCGTGATGTGTTGGTGATTGTGATATGGATGTAAATCTATAGAGCACTATGCTTCATATATATATATATATATATATATATATATATATATATATATAGAGTAGTAGTAGTTGTATACTTATAGTATTACAATATACATCTATATATTTATATATATAGATATATATATATATATATACCTACTATTTTTCGTGTGTGTGAGATAGTTTGCATAGTCATAGTAATAAAGTGCTTAGTAAAATCTCGATTTTCGTAGCTATGCTCGAACCACCATATATATAATATATAGTATATATATATATATATATATATAAATATATATATATATATATATAAATATATAATATTATATATTATATATAATAAATAGTATATTTGTAGTCTAATTTAGTACCTACTATATAACTATATATACATATTATATTATTATTAACTATAGCTATATACCGGCAATTAATATTACAATTCTTTATTTATAATAGTTACATACTATTATATAATTATATTACATCACATAAATATATATATTTATAGTATCTTATATATCAAAACTTCTATTACAGTTTTCTTAAATTTATTCAAGATCTGGATGGTCAGTCTTCGAAGTTCCATTCAGCAGTGAATTTAAGAAATGTGCCACATTTGGGCTAAAGAAGAAATTTTGATATAAGTAGAAGGTAAGTCCTGAATTACTTGTATTACATAAGAATGAGTATGAAAATAGCATCTTACTATCTATTAACAACGTTATGTACCAAATTATCAAAAGTAAAAAGCAACACTTATAGAAAAATATACAATGCATTAGCTTTTACAAATGCTTATAATTCAGTCAAAGGGCAATCATTTAAGGTTAGATCACTTATTGCGTACAAAATATAAATGCCTAGACTCGAAACAATGAACGAACAAAGATCATTATGATAATCACCTTCAGAACTGCTACATATGGAAGATATATAAAAGTGTTTAATTTAAAAGTCTATGATTTAATGTGTTTATGTTTTGTAATTTTGCATTTTTATTATATATGTTCTCTCAATTTTTATATGATTGTTATGTAGGCGTATTTTTCTGACTGGGTCTGAATCATTATGCTCCGGTGATCAGAAGAAAGTCACTCCAGTAGTGATGCAAAAGTAAACTGCTTTGCTGTAGAAGACTCCTTATTGTCGCTGTGCTTGTCGAACGATTCTGAAGTAACAATGGAGAAAGAATCAATTCCCATTTACTACTGAATAAGAAATCTATATATAATATTATATTTCACGTCATACTATTATAACATACCCCTACCTCACCTACTATACCCCCTCACCCCAATAATGCTAAAAGCATTTTTACAGACTATATTAGTAGTACTATAGATTTTCAATTTTTCATATAAACATCATAAGTTTAATTTCAATTAATATAATATGCTATAATTGATAAATAGAAAACGAATGAATTGAAATAAACCTAAATATTAAAATGCATGCCTTTCTCAAAAAGTTTATTGCTTCTCAAATTTAAAACCAAATTCCATCTTGTTAAATTTATTTAGTATTTTTATTTATTTATTATTATACCTCCGCGTTGAGTAAGTTATTGCTATTTTACAATTTTTTATAATTCGAAAATTTGTTCCAAATTTCATGCAAACGAAGTAGCTGATGTTAGGGGATCATTAATCTTGCATTATTATTAATTATATCATTATCTATCATATAATTATTGTCTGTTTTATTTATCTAATAACTAGTTTGCAACGTAGTAAGTTGTACATATGTGAATTTACGGGACAGTATTCCT
Source organism: Trachelipus rathkii (assembly GCA_015478945.1). NCBI lineage: Eukaryota > Metazoa > Arthropoda > Malacostraca > Isopoda > Trachelipodidae > Trachelipus > Trachelipus rathkii. Next base: position 9,751 of record JABUQX010076932.1, read on the forward strand.
TTCTCAGTTCTGACCTTTGATATAAATTAAATTAGAAACAGAAAAAAGAAACAATCACTATCATATTTATTTATTCAATGTAAATTAAAATATAAAAATTTCCAATTCAGTCCTATAATAAAAACTTAGTTCTCTCTAATTTGAGTCCTATATTATGAGACCGAGAAAAACAAAGAAAGGTTGCCAAATTTCGAGTCTTTTGCAAAGAAAGTCTTTAAAATATTGATATTAAAGTTGAACAAGTGATTTAATGCTTCAATACAAAAACTATATTCTTGTAATTTAATTATGAATAATAATCCAAAGTATATCAATAAATCGTAAACCATGACAATTTAATAACTCCGTACTTATCGTTCCAAAAGTTCATTCTATATATCCTATAATAGTTAAGAATAAAGGAAAAAAAAATTAGACGTATACGCAAGTTTATAAGATAGTCATATATATTATTTTGTAAGTTATATAGATAGTATAGAATCATATTTTATAATATTATATAATATTTATATTTATATATATATATATAGTCTTAATTTATTATCTATATGACTGCTAACAACTAAATATATATATTCTATTAACATATAGTACATTACTATAATTTATATATTTACATATATATATATATATACTATATATATATATATATATTATAATCATATATATAATATATATTATATATATATATATATTATATCTATTATATATATATATATATTATATATTATATATAATATTATTTACATTAAGCTAAGTATAACTATATAAGCGTACCGTAAATAATATTATATATGATATAGGCCAGATCCCCGAAGAGTTCAGGCATATAACCTAGAAAACCTGAGTAACACCTCTAACATGGAAAATAGAATAACATTTTGTTGATTTTAGCCTATAAAAGGATTTATATGAAGAAACTTATGAACAAATTAACTTTTCAAAATTTGTGTATCGTGTTAATATTATTGACTAAACTACTTATACAATAATTCTTAAAAATCTACCTGTGCCGCGCTCTAATTGATCCTTGAAACTGCATGTTCGTCTCTCGAGGAGTTGAACAATACTTGCCATCTTTTACTTGTACCACCTTTTTTTCTCTCTGATTGGAGAAAATTTTATTTTCATTTTATATCCTCATTTTTCGGGGTGCTAGTCCGTACGGATAATTTTTTATTATGTACAGAGGGGACGAAGTCTCCCCCCGATCGTCCCTCGTAGGCGAAAACTCCCGATGCGTCTATCAAATCTTCTATTAGTATCGAGGTATCGTTAGTTGATCGAAAAAAAAAATCAACATTTGCGCATCTTTCCGTCTCACTCGGGGGAAGTTAGAGCCGCATATCTCTTGACTTAATCATGAAAAACTGCGTAGAAATTTTTCAACAATTTTTAACATTTTTAATTAGCAATTTAAAAAGCGTATTTTTTTATTTTATTTATCAAAATGTTCCGTGGATAAAATGTGTGCGCTGATTTAAAAAATTATATGTATTTTCGTGTACTGTATTAGTTTTAGTACATGCCTGGCCCTTTTCGGGATTGCTGACCATTATATAGGAGATATAGTGAACAACTACCATCGCCATAAGGTAATCCATATATATATAATTTAAGTTACATTACCAGAGGTAAAACTAACTGGGATTTATATTAGGATATTTAAAGCAAATTTACATATTATATATTAATTATATTATAAAATATATAAAAATCTGACCTCATTAATATAATACCTTCATCGATTTTAATAGGAAACTTGCTTAATATTTATTATATTATAATACAATATAATATTATATATTATATATATTATATATATAATATTATTATATATAATATTAATATATATATAATATATATATATATATATAATATATATATTATATATATATATAATATATATATATTTAATATATATATATATATATATTATATATATATATATATATATATATATGAATATTATATTATTATATATTATATTTATATTAATATTATATAATATATATTAATTAATATCTATTTTTTCATGTTCCATATAAATTTTTATATGTGTATTATATATAAAGTATCTAGATGATATAATATTGCTATATTAATAAATTAAAAACTCAGCTAATACAATACTTATAAAGTAAAACGATTATATTTGAGAGAAAATAAAACAACATGTAAAACTTATAACAACAAGAAAAGCTGCAACAAGTAATCTACCGAAAACGTAGGGCTCTTAAGCTGTACCAGTAAGATTTTGAGTAGTTGTTTTTATTTTAAATTAATAATCACAGCTGAGCTAAAACTATCATTGTGACTGTTTTAACCTGTTCAGTAGTTTAAAACTCTACTATATAAGTATAATATATATATATCATAATATATAATATTATTATATATATATATAATTTTATATATAATAATATTACTATATAATTATAGCATATGCCTGACCTGAATAGTAGGCTGATATTATACGAATAAATATATTATTATATATGTTATATATAAAATAATATATATATATATATATATATATAGAACTTATTCCAGTATACTGTTAAAACGTAGTAACCTGGTTATATATCGAGCGAACATGTATCTATTCTTCCTTTCGATGATCATATTTAAAGGGGCGATTGCTCAATAGTGCGACAAGTTCCAATAAACGGTTTTTTCTTTTTTAAACTTAAGGAAACCCAAGATTAAATAGCAAAGAGGGAAAGAGTCAGGGTCTCTCTCGGCCTTTCACGGGGGCGACTCTATATATACTATACTATATACTATAATACTTTCGTCCCCTCTATATATATATTATATAATGTCCCGCCGTCGGCTCGAGCCCCTTAAAAAATATAAAAAAAAAAAGTAAAAAAAAATTAACATATAAAAATTAACATGATAATAAAAAGCAACTGTGGAAACTTCGCTGAATTTCTATTGGAGTTTTAGGTAACACGTGACACTGCTGGGCTGCACGAGCAGAGTTCTGCGATTGTCGATATTATGACATTTTTGTAACTACCTTTTAAAGGATAAGTGCTATATTATAATATATTATATATATATTAATATATATATATATTATATATATATATATAATTATATATATAATATAATATATATATATTATATAATATATATATATATATATATATATATATCAGTGGCGATTCTAGTAACTTAGTGTTACAGGTAGTAGCTCCTACCCAATATTATTTAGTTGATTCTTTTTAATAAAATAATTTAAATGGTAAAGTAAAATAAATATTAGAATTTTAACTAAAAGTGTAAAAAAGAAACTGATTTATAAAATAAAATTTAAAGAAAATCATAACTTACTTTAGTAATAACAATTATTAAAATTAAATTCATTTGGAAATTTTCCTTCCTACTCGTCCTAAGAGTAAATTGGAAAGCGGTGGGCGTACGGGTTTAGATCTTCATATTTCATATAAAATATAGGAAAAAGCCAAGCGTCATACCTTGCTGTTGAGCGAACAAAAATAAGCCAAATATCGAGAGTACGAAATTTCGCTCACCCAGTGAAATCGTACGTAATAATTTGAAAAAAAGATTTTGAATCTACTCTCTCTCTCTCTACTCTCTCTCTCTCTCTCTCTCTCTCTTCCTCTCTTCTCTCTCATCTCTCTCATCTTCTCTCTCTCTCTCTCCCTCACTTCTCCTCTTTTCTCTCTAATCTATCTATCTATCTATCTATCATCTATATCTAGCTCATATCCTATCTATCTATATAGCTAACATTATTCTATCCTACTCTATCTATCAATGTACGATATTATTCACTTGAGTATGGTGCAGAGTGGAAAATTAATTGTTTACCATATATTTGCCCTGAGGCAGAGTTATGTTAAAGTTTTGGAATAGAGGTAGTGAAGGTGTTGTGCTTTATTGAATTTTAGTATAATAGTAACATTTTTTATAAATTAAGTTTGTTTACAAGTAGTTGGACTTAAAATAATTATTTAAAATTCTGCGAGCTAGGCCTTATGCTCAGGCTTGAGGTCAATTTTATGAGCATCTAATACACGTAAATAAACAGAGTGCTTTATTCAAAATAGGACCGTAGAAAAACATTTAAATTTTTCTTCAAATAAATTAAAGCACGTCCACCCCTAAGCAGATTCAAGGTTGTCGTTATATATACTATAATCACTCCTAGCTATATATATTATATACTATATATATATATAATATATATAATAAAATATATATTATATAGTATTAAACTATATATATATATATATATAGATATAATAATATATAAATATATACTATATATAAGTATAAGACTAACGAATACTATACATATATCATCATATAAACTTTGCCCTATCCCAAGCGTAATCTCTCAAGTACGCCCAACTGACCAGATAATCAAACCCAACCGCAGCGCACACATAATACTATAACTACTCTACCCACCTACCTAAAATACCTAATGACCCCACAATACTTCACCACACCTACACCAGCCCGCCACGGAACAGATCTATAGTATGAGGGCTAATAGGTACAGTAACCATATTGAAATAACCCATGACCTACGTACCGTAAACACCACGTACCTAACCGATATATGGCATATACTATTATATTAATATAGTATATATATACTAAATATATAATATATATATATATATATATATAATAATTAATTCACTATAAAATATTAACTTAAATAAATAATTCTTACGTTCTTCCATTTTTATACGACTCTAATTAATTTGAAATTTATCAAAATCTTAATATTGACCTTTATAACTTTCCTTTAATGATGTCTGCGTTCTATTTGGTATTCCTATTTCTGTGCCTATAAGTTTAGCTACCAAAAACCAACAAAATATGGAATCATTTCCAAATATCTTACTACGTAGCGGCAGCATGACAATAGCAAACATTAAAGCAATCAACAATATATATAATATATATATACTAATAATAATTATAACTATATATATATATTATAATTATATTATATATATATATATATATATATATATAAATAATATATATATATATATATATATATATATATAATATAATATATTATATATATATATATATAATATATAATATAATATATATATATATATATATTATATACTATATATAATATAACTATATATATTATAATATATATATATAATACATAACATGTATATACTATATATATATTATATTAAATATATATATAGTATATATAAATATATATATATATATGATATATATATATATACTACTGGTAAATGCGTCAGATAGAATTTAAATTTATATTATTTATATATTATATATATATATATATAAATATATATTATATATATATATATAATATATATATTATTAATATATATATATAATATATATATATATAAGGCCTAATATATATATAGTTAATACTATATATATATATATATATATAGTATATAATAATATATATATTATATATTAATATACAAATATATTATATAAATATATATAGTAATATATATATATATATATATAATCAAAGGCTAACTTCTTGATTATTGAATTTTATTTTTAAATTAATTAAAACAAATTTTTAACAATGGTTGAAATAAACAAATTTTTAAAATATTTCATTTAATTATTATTATTATTATTTTTTTTAATTATACAATGATAAGTTGTTCCCTTTCCCAGGAGAGCTTCCATAAATTCCAAATTTCTGAATTAAATAAACAGATGATTCTTGATCATCTTCAATTAACGTTAAAAATTTTATTAAAATTTTCTCTTTTTTTTCATCTTTACAAGAAGAGAATTCAATTCTTTTTAATCCTTTTGTCTCTGTCTTATCATTGTTATTGAAATGCTCGCTAAAAAAAGGATATATTATTCATTCTCTTTTCCAGCTTTTAACTCTATTCTTCGAGAGATGCATCCCTTATTAAAGCGCTCCGATCCGTCCTCCTCCTCCTCCTCATCTGCGTGAAGGGTTCGAAGGAATCGCATTATGACACACACGCGCGCTCCTCTCCACACATGCCAGAGTAAGAGGCCGCTGAGAGCTGACACGAAGCACCCTTCAGCCAAAAGTGCACTTAAAACGGCCTTCCGCTTTTTAATGATGACCATTCACACAATAACAGACAAACAAACAACCTCTTATCTCCAGTACCTTTTCATCTGTATTATAAAATCAGTGTCTTTATTTGTAAACAATTTCTCAAACGATTATAATAACTGTAGTGAAGATCCTTCGGAAATATTTCTTATAATAGAATTGAATTTTCGACTCTTTTAAACCCGCTGTGAAGCCAATTAGGAGTACGTTTTATTCACAAACAAAACTACAAACAGAAAGAATAAAACATAAGCATAAAAAATTGAAAAATTGGGAAAAAAAATCGTGAAACGTGAAGAGAATATGGTTAGATTTTTAATAATTCAAAAATATTTAGTTTAAATCTTTGTCCTCACATGTATTTTCACTTTATATATATATAATATTATATATATATATCATAATATACTTACTTACTATACCCTATATCTATATAACATGAGCCCGGCCATCCCGTTATAGATACTATTTCTTATTCATAATTACATATGTAGCTCATTATATCTATAGCTCACCTAATATATATATATATATATAAATAACTATTACGGGAAGGTAAAGAAAACTTGCCTCCTCTGGGGTCGAACCACCACATGCTGCGACTAAGAATGATATACTCGACGCTCTACCACTGAGCCATCCTCTAACCCAATAAAGTTAGATTCAAGAACAGTTTTTAAGCGAACGAGCTCCCGTCAAGGCGAAATCACCAGGTTTTCACCCTGCACTTCCCTCGTTCGTAAGATTTTAAATCATTATAACTTTGCTATCCTCGCAATTAATAAGAAGGTAAACAAAGTACTATTACGGGAAGGTAAAGAAAACTTGCCTATTGAAAATATTTTATGAAAATAAAATCGAATCCACTGTTGTAAAAGATTTGCATTTAATCCCTGATTGTTTTGGTAAATTAATTATCAGTTTTCGTTTAAGGAAAAACTGTATCTCAGTCAAGTTATGGTAAACATCTCTTCATTTCTTGTTTTTAAGAGAGACTTTAATTTGACGTAAATTCATTAAAGAGATGTCTCAACTGATGGTTATCGAACTGGTTATTCAGAAAATAAAATATTAATATTAACCAATTCCTTTCCAGAATATTATTAAGTAAATTGTAATTCTGAAAACATTGCGTTTAGGTATAAAAAGTTTAACTGGAATAACTTAAGAGTTTTTTTTCATTCAGTGTTAGAATCTAATGTTCCATCCAAAAAGATCATCAAATAAATATCACATCATATTATTATTATTATTATTATTATTATTATTATTATCATTATTATTATTATTATTATTATTATTATTTAATTATTATTATTATTATTATTATTATTATTATTATTATTATTATACTAATCTACAGATAAGAAAAATGTTTTTCAAGTGATATTATAGTGAGTACACTAAAGTACTCATTACGAATATTTAAAGCAAAAAAATAATTACTAAGAATATATGGAGTTGTAATGATTTTTCATTTTCTTTTACTCCTCAGATTCGGAATGAAATTCAACTTATTTCAGAATATGAAAACGTTTTATTGGACCTTCTATACCCTTATACCGTTACGTCTATAACCCTTAATAAACAGCTATATTATCAGTATATATAATATTTAATATAGATATATATATCTACTATATTATATATATATATATATATATATATAATATATATATATATGGGTTATATATATAATATATATAATATTATATATTATATACTATATAAATATATATTATATATATATTTATATATATTACTCCGTCTTTCCCAAAAGTAAGCTTTACGTGAATCACATATCCCGTATGAACGGATCATAGACGTATGCTAGTCCTCCGTGAAGGCTATACGAGTGGGTAGAGCGAGTTACCTAGCTACAACACCATACCAGTTTTAACCAGACTATAAAGTCGTCTTGCACTACATCGTTCATGCATGGGGGTGTTTCTAATCCTCGTTACGTTTTGCACTACATATTTTTGTGTTATGGGTTGTTATTCCTATTGCCTCCAGTTACTAGCTATTATTTGCGATGCCAGTGTAAATAGTTGATAGCAGAAGCTATCAAATTCTGTTGCTGCAACGGTAACAAGTCTGCCACTGAAGAATATTTGCTTCTTAAACGAAGCTTATGGGGATGCCACTCTACGAGAACTATCGAGGTGTTTACGTGGCACAAGCTTTCAAAAAGTCCGACGAAAATGCTGAAGAAACGAACCCGCGTAGTGGAAGACCAAATCCTCGTACACAAACGTGGAAAATGTGGAAGTTGTTAGAGCTGGGATGGAGAGAGACCCCCGGTTCAGTGTCAGAGTGATAGCAGAAGAAACTGGTTTTTTGATAAAAATGGAGTTCATAGAATTTTTAACGAACCATTTGCAATGCGAAAAAATGTGCAAAACTAGTGCTGCAAGACTTGTCTGTAGAGCAGAAATTGAACAGGGTCAAAATTTGTCAGATTACTGAAAACTTTTGAAAATGGAGCACATTTTTTTTGGATAAAGGTATAATAACAGCGGCGATGAATCATGGGTTTCTGAGTACGATCCTCTAAATCCAAACGGCAAAGTGCGGAATGGCACACAAAAAATTCTCCTCGTCCGAAAAAAGGTTAACATACAGCAAGTCACAGGTGAAAACATTTTGATTATTTGTTTTTTTTGACAGCCGTAGTATTGTGCACCAAGGAATTTGTACCCTCAGGATAGACAGTTAATCAAATCTTTTTTACAAAATCATGTCTTGGAAACGACTTCGACTCCCGACGTTTCAGCCGAATCAGAACAAGACACTGCAGACGATTCGGCGCCTGCTGCCACACGATTAACCGCCATCTCACACGTGCGCTTCTCCTAATTATAGACATCTTCAATAGAAGAAAAACATTCGAGGACTTCCACATCTCCATATCTAGCCCAGTATCTGATGTTCCGTCATGCCGATTTCACCTCTTCCCTAAGTTATATGAAATATAGAAGTGAGGGGTATCATTTTTGGACGATGGAAAACATACAAAATACTACTTTAACATGTGAACTAAACACACTTCAGGAAAATGACTTCCGGTATGGTATGCACAGTGAAGAAAACAGTTCGTATACCGCTGTGTATAATCCTCCCAAAGCAGGTCATACTTGAAGAAGATAGCCTTGTGAATTTCAGGTAAGTCAATACATAATTAAAGACGCACATCAAGCTACACTTACTTTTGGACAACTATAATTTAACTTATATCTTATATAGATATCACTATTATATATATATATTATAATATATATAGTATATATATATATATATATACTAGATATATATATATATATATATATAATATATTATATTGATATATATATATATATGTACTACCCATTATACTACTATATATAATAGTAATATATATATATATTATTGAAGGGATACTACAGTCAAGACTTGTAAATGATTATTTTCTTTTACATTCTGTCTCCTACCCTCTAGTAAAGAAGCAATGATAGAACCCTATGATTGCAGGACCCTACCTGACTTGATAATATTTTAAAATATCCTTGCAGAACCTTTTTCTTCTCCTTGCTGACGGCATTCAAATTTTCGGAACAAAAATTTAAATGTGAATGCAAAAGGGTGGTTTTAAGAGACATAATTTAGTCTGTATTATACTGTAGTTTTCAGTTATTAATTAATTATTAATTTTCTATCCGTCTGTTGCCAGAAACTTCTCCAACTCCTTTAAATGACTTCCGAGCACAATTTTTGTTAAACCGTGTGTCCTTCAGAATATTTCTAATTTGTGGTCCAACGGATATTCCTCCTTTAAGCTTGGAGTAACATGAACTTGATTAGATTATGTGAAGCAGCACCTTCTTTATTCAATGCGCATTTTTCTTTAAACAAAGTTTTCAGTTAATCTACTCTTTAATTAAACAAAAGTTTTATATGCAATGGTGGTATACCGACGCTTTAGGGACCAATTAGAATAATACTTTTTGCTTTAACTTAAACTTGAAGAAATTCATCTCTTTAATGGCATAATTTTACTATGAAATATTTTTTATTGCCCTGCTATCCACATACCAAAGAAAGCAACAGTACTTAGGGTAACCACCCTGAAGTACCAGTAACAATCCCATGACTTTACAAACCATATACCTATTATTTATAGGTTTTGCACTTCATATTAAATATAGTTAATGACACTTTGAATAAGTGACACACTCGTATGTCTCCTTCATACCAACCACACGAGCAAGAGAAATCGAAAGTATTTTTTCTTATTATGTAGCAGAACAGCAAAACTGCTTTCAAGCAATTTTGGTGAATCTATGAGCAAACAACTATCGTTGTAGTTTTGGATAATTCCTAATTCTCTATAACATTATTTGGAAACACATTTTGTCCACCATAGGGTATCATAAGTCACCTTTTCTTAAAACAGTACACATAGAGTGTAGTAAATATACCTCATAGAGACGCAACATTAAAATAGGCGTTGAATTATATTGCAATTCACAAAAAGTAAAAATAAATATGGTGATGAAACATTTTTGTGCAAGAACTTAAGAATGGTCATCGTGACGTATTTATTCGACATAAGAATTTCATCGGAAAGTCTGAATTTTCTATATTACCTACAATTAGCAATTTTTTCTTAATATCTACATTAAGAGTACAATTTATGTAGATATTTAAAGGAAATATCATTACATGAACAATATATATATCTATAATAATATATATAATATATATGTATATATATAATTACGTATATTATAAATATTATACCGTAAAACTTATATACCTACGAATACCTCATATATATATTAGTATATATACATACTATTAACTTATATATATATATTATTAATTATATATATAGTAAATAGCTCCTATCATATATAATATATATATATTATTCATCCATATTTTATACATATAATTTAACTTATTAATATAATATCATATATATATATCTATATTACTATATAAATCATTTTATATATATTATATATATAATATTATTATATATATTAATACTATTACGTATATAACTATATAATTAATTATCTTCATATTCAAAAAATGCTTCTAGATAATTACCTATATATATACTTACATATATACATATATTATAATGTATATTATATCTATTATATATACTATAGTTACATATATATATATATAATACTATACATAAAGTACATCTACATCTTATAATAGTATAATTAATATACTATATAGTATATATATATATATATTATATCGTATTATATATACAACTGTATATATTATCATATCATATTAATATATTATCAGATATATAGTATATTATTATATAATATAGCTATATAAATATATATAAGTGATATATATAATATATAAATCCCTAGCTATATGATATAAATATTATATATATATATTATATATTAGTATAATCTATATATATACTATATATATATATTATATAATATATATCATATATACATATATTATATATATATATATATATATATAACTTTACTATACATATATAACTATATAATATTTACTTAATAATGCTATTTTCCTTTTTATCAGTTTTATAAAAAGAAATAGTAAAAGAGAGACAGTGGCTGAAATTTCAGATTTAATTTTTTATTTTTTTTGTTGAAAGATCATTCTCTCAATTTTGATCAACTCTACGACTTTCGCTGTCCTCGTTAATAAAGTTTAATATGGTACCTCCATCTCTCTCTCTCTCTCTCATCTCTCTATCTCTCTCGTCTCTCCTCTCTCTCTCTCTCTCCCTTCTCTCCTCTCTCACTCTCCTCTCCCCCATCCTCTCTCTCTCTCTCCTCTCTTCTCTCTCTTCTCTCTCCTGCTCCAGCACTCTTCTAGAATATTTTTGATATGAAATAAATTTTTTAATTTTTTCGTTACACAAGATTACTAATAACCTTATATTCATATACTCAAATAACCTAATTACTAAATATACTTTCATATTATACATATATATATAATAAGATTCTAAATAATAATATCTCCCTATAATAACTAATGAAGAAAGTCAATTATCTAATATATACATACCACTATATTTATGATGTAATTTTTTTTAGAGTTTTGTTTATAGATTAGTCATATATACTACTATTTGAATAAGGGATGTTTGTATTTTTGATAGAATATATACCCTCTTTTTATATATATTTATAATATACTATATATATATATAATATAATCTACTATAATAATTATAATATATATATATAACTAAACTAATAATATAACTAGTACTTTTAAATATAATCTATACTCATATATATATGTTATTAATTTTCTTATGTTCTATCTTACTATATTATATATATATAATATATATATATATATAATAAATTATAATATATATTAATTATATTATAATATATATATATAATATATAATATATATATAATAAATTATATGCTATATATATATACCTATCATATTATAATTAATATTAAACTTATAAATATTATATATAGTATCATATATAATATTAGATATATTATATAGCTATATTTATATATAACTATATAATATTTACTTTATATATATATATGAATACTATATATCTATATATATATATATATATATACTATAATATAGATTATTATATATTATATTAATCATATAATTATATATTAATATGTATATATAATAATATACTATAATATTATATAACTAAATATACACGTTATAGTACTTTATACTATATTTGGTCTGTGCTAACCATGAATCATTTACAGTTTTTTTATAATATTTTAGATGTTTTCACGTTTATGTTTTGTTCCTTCCCCCTCGGCGTATGTCCAACCCTTTTTTAACGTTCCAAAAAACGCACTAAAAAACATTTTTTCGTTTTTTCGAAATTTGATGGAAAAAAAAAATTCGCGCAGTCATTTTGAAAATTGGAATAAAATTTAAAATTTAGTCATAGAAACACAGCTATCCTTTTCCAACTTTCGACAAAATTCATTTATTAATAAAAATATTTTCATTTAGATATATGAACTCAACAACGAAGGACAGATCTGGCCCAACCATATTCGGTACGAATCTTACATAACAAACTGAAAGTAAAATAAAATAGTGGAAAACTTATAAAACCAAGTTTTAAAAAAACATAAAATGTTTTTACTGCAGAAAAAGACGGATTAAAGTCGTTTTGCTTAAATCTCTCTCTCTCTCTCTCTCTCTCTCTCTCTCTATATATATTATATATTTTTATATAAATAGAGTATATATTAATAATTTATATATATATATATATATATATATATATATATATATATATATATATATATATATATATATATATATATATATATAGTTATCCGAAATTCTTCTCATTATTCTTTTAAGTAAATGTTATTTTAATAACAAACAAAATTAAACATAAATAATATTGGCTATTTTTATTTTGGGGGGTGAGGCATAGTATAATATAATATATATTATATATATATATTATATTATATATATAATATATATATATATATATATTTAACTATATATTATATATTATAATAATATATAATATATTAATATTATATATATATTATTATATTAATATATTATATATATTATAATATATATATATATTATATATTAATTATTAATATATTTATTATATATATTATATATTATATATATGATATATTATAGATAATATATATATATTAGTTATTGATATAGTGTATATTACGACGGGCTAATTAGGGGCTCGATGCCGACTGAGGGACACAGGGGACGTTATTTACCATGATCCCCGTAGTATATAGGGATGAGCGGAGGAACCTCCCCGTCGACATCCAATAAATCACTCTACAAAGAGCGGGGTTCCGGAGATCTCATCTACGGAGTAGGTAATATAGTCATTACCCCGTAGTTCCCTCAGGAAGGCGTGAAGAGACACCCGACTCCTGCCATCAGTGCGTTATACCATTGGGGTATTTATGAGGGTTATATTACTTTAGTTAAAAAACCAAAAAACAAATTAAAAATAAATTAGCATATATTATTCTTTTAATACTTGTATACAGGACTGTGGACTTGGAAGCGGTTTCCGGAATCACAGAATTAGTAAATTTTAATTTATCAGACACGGTTTAAAAATCTAAATTAGCAATTTTAAACAATTTAACGAAATTTATGGTATAAATAATAAAGAAAAATAGAAAAAAGAATCATTAATCATATAACGACTTTAGTTATAATAATGAATTTTAATTCCTTTTACGAAACTTTAAAAAATAGACCATCAACAACAATAAAAGAAAATTAAACCCGCTAACTTTTAAGGCTAATAGACATATGATAGCCTAGGCAAGCCGCAAATAAATGTTTCCATAAAATAATTTTTCATCTCGTTATTCCGAAATCTCTAATTTATTAAACAAAGAATTCTTGAGAATTATTTTTTATTATTGTATTCAAAATTTCAAATGCAAGTAAAGCAACTGATTTTATTAATGTATTTAAATAACTTTTAGTTAAAAAATATTAATAAAAAAAATAAATTTTTATTTTTAATAAATCGAAATCGTAAGTTCTATTAATCGGAAATAATAATAATTGATTGTTATATGTTTTTTTGTTTCAGGTTGTGTGTGCTGTCTTGGGTTTTCTGTTTGAATGAACTTTGGCGAATTATTTTTAGAAATAGTAGGATAATTATTCGTTATAAGTAGTATAGACGATAAAATATAATCTCAGATACTACTCTTTAGGCGAAATTACGTTTTTTACAGCAGACATCAGGGCAATCATTTCTCATGCAGCGGTCTCAGGGGTATTTATTGTCATTATATATATATTATACTGATCAATTAGCCTCAGTTATCACCCTCGATATTAAGTGAGTAAATAGAAGCTAACTTATCCTATCAAACTTTATAGTAGTGATATATAGAAAATTATTGATATGTGGTATAAATTGTATATCCCTGACGTATAGTATATTATAGGCAACCATGGGTCACCCCTAAATGCAGGTGTTGCTCTCCTCCTTAGCGTCAAAGGTCACATAAATTCTTCCTGAAAACCCTGTATAGGCTTAAACTATGTGAGTATTCAAATTATGGTTAATGTGAGCTATATATGTAATGACGTAATCTCGTTCGAGTAGAGACTGAGTATTTTAACTTCCCTCTTGCGTACCCCCCTCCTAATATGATATAATAGGGGGAAGACTGACTCCTACTACTCTAAAAATTAAAATATCTTAGACTAGTAATTGTAAACTCTAGGAAGACTGGTTAGTAAGGGATAGAGTCTCGGATGTATACGGTAAGTTTACTAGGTAAAGTATCTCAGGTAATTCTCGAGGCTTTCCGAGGACGGTCATGAAAGCCGCACTCACCTGAGCAGAGGTGATCTCAGATATGTTGAAAATAATTAAATAATATTAAGTTTCCTTGGAAATTAACTGGACAGTATATCTAGATGCGAGAAGAATACTTACAATAATCAAATAATGAACCTGTTTTTGTAATAGGTTTAAAGAGTGAGATGAAGAAATGTGGTAATAATGAGAGCGAGAGAAGAGAAAGATCGATAAAGGGACGATGTTGCAGTCACGCACTGAGTAATAGGTGCGTCGCCTCGGACGCGTGACGGTCCGTCGCACTTGAATCGCAGTGTAGAGAGCCGTGCGTGGAACCTACTGTACGAAACATCAGTTGACTCATACACTCTAGATGTAACTCAGAGTGGATTATGAAGATTCTTGATATTATAATGTATACTTTCGAACATAGTTAAGAGGTGTCTCGCTATTTAGTGGCAAGTGTTACGCTGCAGAACCAGTCAAGTAAATAGAGACTTAACAAACGAATTTATATTCTAATAACTCATTCAGATATATAAAACATATAACAATTATATATATATCTTTGTATTTTATATACTTATAGCACACAACAACACCATCATTCACACCATATCACACAACACACACTACTTAACAATACCCTAAGCACCAGCTATAATATCCCACTAAATCAAACCACCCATCAGCGCACAACCAACACCAATCCAACCTCCCCCTTTCGCTGATCACATCTGCTGATCTATTGATCATTGATATATAGGATCTAACATATTATCGAGTATCATATTGGATATTATATAACTAACTAAAAACTATTATGCTGATATGAACTATAACCACTGTAAACTAATATATGTACTATGTAATATATATACTGATATATATACATATAAAGTTTTCATAATAAATATATAAAAGTACTTTATACTTAGTACATCTGAACTCTAATGTATAATATCTATACCTATAATCACCACTCTACGACAAAACCTAATACACATATATTATATCTTCTATAATACATCCTTCAGTTCACGTGCGATATCACGCTAGAGGGTGTGAGCAACGTACACGGAAATAGTATTTATTTACAACTATAAATGAGCATCAACCTAGCGAAGAATGAAAAGTAGCACTCACAAATGACTCTTCCACATATCATACACACATACGTGACCAGTCTCGTTCAGCACGACAAATTAGCGTGCTATCAAAACAATCTCTACATACATAAAAATCTACGACACGCAGAATTGCGTTCTCTGTATGAGTGATACCCTCAGTCTTAATGTAGCTACTTACTATTATACACATCGGAGACACAAACTGCTCCACTCTATCTAACTCTCCGATGGTACTTTAATTTATTATACAGACTCCGGGTACACGTATAAAGCTCGGTCCGTTATAGTCACAATTATTCACCTCATAATAAAAGTTCAACACATGTTACATCACGCATTACCTATAGACCATAAAGAATCTGAACTAATACATTTCACCTCCATTTACAGATAAAAACCAAGACCCTACTATACACTCTCCATCTATTCTTCCATTTACGACCATTCTTTCACTACACACAGTACTCTGATAAGACATTCATTCTCGCTCATAATTTATCCTGTATATCTTTCACCATAACAAGACCGCGTATCACTTAATTATCCATCATGTGTAAAAGCATTCACCAACTATAGAACTCTAGTACTGACTAATTTCCATCAACACATAAGTTTCTAGCAACTTAAACTAAACACCAGTACAACAAATATCCCACTCCTTCATGCAGAACAACTTCATGCGTCTAGTTATCCTCACTAACTCCCTTTTGCACCTTCGATCGCAATGGATGTGATAAATGATATGCACTGGTAGTACTCAATCCTTACCATCTTCTGCGATCTTATGCTTGTTTATACTCTCTCATGGTCATTACTTCTCTCGTATCTGCTCTGTTTAAGTCTAGACATACCTTGTCGCTAATGTTAGATATGTGATAACATAAAAGTTCTGTCTCGTTACGCAAATTGCGCTAGCTGTGTCAGACAACATTAATTTCACTCAACGTCGACTTCTAGCTATCTCTCTAGTCTCTCACTCGAGCCTACCACTCTGTACTTATCTGTTGTGATCACTTTATTCTATAGAGATCACACTTTTCTTGAGCCACTCTGACGCAAACCTTCTTCTGCCATAGGCTACTTCGCTCTATCAAATATATTCTCCTTACAGTATTCGGCACACTCTCTATACTCAAAATATCTTTATGTTAGAACAAAATTTTAAGCCCATGTGGAGATGTTCCATAAAATCTCGCTCCAATTGCTATGTATAGAGACAATGTTAGAGACAACAGTGTGACATATATTTCCACTGCGTTTTTGATGATATAATGTATATCTCATTGTTGACTTTTGATTTTTATATATCTAACGTCGATATATATGTGAGCAGTATGGATTACTCGTGTTCGGTTTCCTGATTCTATTTTCGTCAGTTTTATAGAATATTTTTCTAGGTGTCGTTGTGGGTAAATATTTTGTGTACTATTCCAGTTCATATTTTCAATGTATGAATGGCTAAGATAAGAACTATTATTTTTAATAGATTCAGTCTAATATCATTTATGCTTCACAGATCTCCGTAGTCAATAAATGATTTGAAATATAGTGTGAAGAATAATAATATAATGAAAGAATTTTGTACATTAATTGAGTGTTAAAGTGTTTTTTAATACTCAAATATAGTTCTGCAAATCACTCGTGATATATGTGATGAATCTCCTTTATACCTTTAGTTATAGAAATTATTTATCGAAAACATGATCACTCAATTTGATTGAATACAGTAGGAATATCAAGACATTTAATTAATATGTGTCACGGATGGAAGAGCGTTTATTTTGAAAGGAACGTATTTGATAGAGCGTGCGCCCTTATGTTGTTGGATGAGTGCTCGAAGAAATTTATGGCTAGGTCTTAAGTCATTTGATTTGAGTATAGAAATTAATGACTATGACATTGTAAGAGTTGATATAGAAAAAACGTTAAATTATTTCAAAGTATTATATAAAACAAAATAATATAAGGATAATTTTATTATTATAATTTTATTTATATTATATTATATATATTATATTATTTATTACTTTAGATGTTCTCAAATACTTTAGGTGCTCATAGATATTCTCCATAATATATACTTATAAAGACACCAACATTGTGTTACTATCAGACTTTGTATTATTATAGCTATAGCACCTGACATCTCTGGTCTCCTTAACTCGTGTCTGGCTCACTACTCTCGCACAGACTCCTTTCTTCAGCTACTCATCCCTTCCTACATATTTTCTTTTTACTTTTATACTATCTCACTACCTTTTTCTTATCCTTTCTTTCTTCTTCTTCCTCTACATCTTCTTGTTATGTGTAAGCTAATACATTATCTTCTTTTTTTTTTCAAGACTGTGAATCTCCCTACTCACTCTCATGGTTGGACTAGGTCCTGACTCCTAATACGAAATCTCGATCTCAACTACGTCATCTCAGTAAGCTCCTACTCTATCAACCTCAGTCTCTCGGTTTCAATTATATCTAAGATTATTTTATTAATTTTATAGAGGTGATGACTATACTCCGCTACTTAATATGGCAGGGTGGGACGCATAGTAGGATATATCATATAATATACTGTATCTCTCTCCGACTGATGAATTACGGTCTAATCATATATATGTCATCACATCACAATTTCACTATTACTACAATACGTTAGACTCATAACAGGGTTTTTCAGTGAGAATTTGTATCTCATTCAGCATAAGAAGGGAGAGGGCAAACCCCGACTTAGGGTGACCGAAGGGTGCAAACTCGCCACGGGATTCGATATGAATTCACATACAATTAATCAGAGAGATATGTGCCATTATTGAAGGGACGAGTTAGGTAGCGACATGTACCGTGATAGATCGGAGAGTGACGAAGATGCGATAGAGAGTAGAAGCGCGCAGAGCGAGAGAGAACGAGAGCGGGATTTTTCACTTATCTGGAGAGACTCTGAAGATATAATTAATCAACTCTATTCATATATGGCGAGATTCACATCCTTTAATACTCTAAATTTGAAGTACGCTTCACGAAATTAAATCTAGAGAGAAAAACACGAATACATACGATAGTAAAGTGAAATAGAGGAGAAATATGGTGAGAAAATAATCTATATATGAATAGAATAATAGTACCATTTATAAATTATTAGTAATAATATATAATATTAATAGGTAATGTATGCGTCACATACCGCGCGCTCGCGCTACATGAACGTAAAATTATTGAATTATTATATTGTGCTTTATAGTAAAATATTATTTGTTATAACATTATTATTTATAAGTGTCTGATTTAAATATGTATTATAAACAGTATTTGGAACATTTTTGTACGGCAATATTCAAATTCAGAATTTCCGATCCCCCCGCCATCTGAATAGTTCGCAGAGCTGGCCGCCATTTTAAGGGTTAAAACGTATATTTATAGGGTACTATTTAATTTTTCGATGTTTAATTTGTGGATCATAAGTACTTTTATATATTATTTAATTAATTTCCAAAAAATAAGAAAATTTTATTCGTAGATCGTAGATAAAACCGATTAAAAGATATTCCAAAAATTTTAAACTGTCAGCACGGAGTTTTAGCACGAGTTGAGGAGGATCGCCTTACTGGAATAGATAGATAGATTGATATATAGTATAAGGATATAAGATAGATAAGCATAGAATTTTTTAAGTCACAGATATTTAAATAGATATATCCGTAGTATTAATATGCAGAATAAAGAAGAGAGTAAGAGAGTAAGATGAAGAGAGAGAGAATAGAGAGAGAGATGAGAGAGATATGAAGAGTATATATAAGAGTAGTAATTTATGTGTTATCAATCAAATTTAAGTTTAATACTGTTTTACCATACATACAATTTCCAATAGTTCATATAACTTACTTAAAACTAAATAATGTATGGTCAATTATTAGGCAGAAAATGCTTATAATTATTATTTAATTAATAAAACCAAATAAATATTTTTAAGATCCAACATTTTATTTTATAGTTTATTTTAATGTCTTTTTTTTTTTTTAATTATTTCCTAATTTAATCAGATAAATGTTAATAAATTATTATATATGAAACATTTATATTTGTAATTGATTTCCTTTCTCTATATAGAGTATATTATAGCATATATGGGGTTAATGCTCAAAAGTCCTTAATCCTCGTTTATGATTAGGTAATATAATATAATATAATATATATATATATATTATATATTATATATAATTATATATTATATATAATATATAGTATATATATATATTATTATATATTTATATAATATATATTCTATCATAATTATATATATATATATATATATATATATATATATTATATATATATATAGTTATATATATATATATATATATTAATATATATACTATATATATATATATATTACTATAGTATCTCTATATTAACATTAATATATTAATATTATATATATATATACTTATATATATATTACTATATATAGTATACATATTATAATTATATAATACTATTATTAATATATTATTATTTATAGATTAAATTCAATAATATTATATATATATATTATATATATATTTATAACTATATATATATATATATATAATATAATATATATTATATATATATATTAATTATATTATATTAATATAGAGAGTAGAGATGAGATTAGAGATGAAAAGAGATAGAGAGGGAGATTTAAAAACGACTTAATTCTTACCCCGTCTTGCTATATATAATATATATAAGTGATGCAGGAAGATATATATATGTTATTTTATTAAAACTTAGGTTTTATATAAATATTTATATTTGCAAATATTAACTTTCATTTATTTATGTCACTAATATTTACATGGTATCATGGGCCAATCTGTTCTCTATCTCAGTTTGTATATTATTCATATATTAATGATTCTAATTGATAAAATATTTATATCTCCTGACATATGAGTCGACCTTCTACAATTCATTTCGAAGATATCTTCCTATTTCCTCATGTATTTTTGTTTGTTTGTATCATACATAGCTTTTATAATACTGTTTTTAATAGATAACTGGTATGGTTCTTTTACAGTATTCATGATATCCTCAACATGTTTGTACACTGACTCTATGTGTTTCACTTTATCGAATCAATAATTTCTCTCGATAGAAAGAATGTTAAAAAATGTTATACCCTTGGTATTAGGTTGTATCGAGCTTATATTCAGGAACACGCAATAACTATAGAAGAGGGTATTAAGACACAAGCTAAGTCCTAAAATAATTAATCAAGTTAAAAGAGAGCGACAATACAGAGTGGTACGACTCAGAGGGAGGAATGCCAGTTTAAACAGAATATGAAAATAGTGATTAAAACTTGAGGAAATGTTATTAGATGTTAGTATTCTATCTTCCAACATGCACCAGAAATAGCAGGTGTGGGATGCCTGCACCCACTATATATTCTTGACATGTAATCTAGATTAGAGAAATGTAGGCAAAGTTCACCATTATGTATATCATTGAGAACTGATAGAAATTAGCTATATGACTTTAGTAGAATCATTGATATCATAATCATCAAATGATTGATCTACTGAGATAAAGAGTATAAGAGTAGAATTGTGCCTTCAGTGCCTTAAACTTCTATGATAGTTCAAAAGAATTCTAATAAAATCATGTATAAGTATATGCTAAATAGTCAAATAAACATAGATAACAGATGAATTTAGTTGTAGGATTAACTAATAGAAGAGTTTAACCATTAAAGTATAGAAATATTCAGAAGATATATCCAAATTATAGTAAACTACCAGGAAAAATTACATCGGGGTACCGTTTTGCGCAACTTCCGACATTAATAAAAATGAAGAGCGTATGGAGAGAGTAGGACTGAGATACAATAGTTGGGTTGCATATATTAAGCACTACAAATGACATCTGTGTTTTAGAGTTAAGAACAAAAGTGTATAAATAAAAGGAAATATGCAATTATAAGACTATATATATATAATATTATTATATACTCATATATAATGAATAGGTGATGTTTCTATATAAATATGGGATGATTAGTGAAAAGGCCCTCTGTAATGAGTTGACAGATATAATAATGAAGAGTACTAGACCGTAGCACTAGATAATATACAACAAGGCCGGCTAAAACTTAAGAGTACTAGCTATAACAAATAACTCTCACCCGGAGGCCGTCTTAAATACCTCAGTGGTGATCGGGGTAGGGGTGAATATAATAGGTTCCTATCATTTGGACAGTCGCCCCCATCTAGTTGCAATCATTCTTCTCTGAGAGGCCGGTTAGCTTGTCATACCTATTTGATTTAATAATTAATTTTTATATATAAAAAGAAATGTTGTGTAATAATGTTCTAAAGAATGTTTTGCAAATACTATAAAGTATACGTTATGGATTTAGCAAGGGTGTGTTAAAGGAGAAGCGTAAAGTAAGATAATAGTGAGAATACAATCACGATGAATTGGATGTCAATATATTTGCTTTCTTCTCAGGAATCGTTAAATAGGCACTAAAAATGGATTCCAATTTACATATAGGTATATATCTCATTTAGAATAGTTTTGGCATGTCTTCTCTCCACTATATATATATGTATAATACTTATTATATGATATTTATTAATAATATATATATAATTATATACTATATATATATATGTAAATATATATAAGATTTATAATATTATGATTATTATTATATATCGTATATATTAATATATAGATATATATATATATATATATATAAATATATAATATAATAAATACTATATATTTATATATATATTAATTATATATATATATACTATATATATTCTAGTAGTCGACTATATACAGGACCAACTTATTAACTACTTCTGATGCTCTACATTCTTCTATATACTGAGTCTCTCTCTATACTCTCTCTATACTCTCTCTATTAAGAGTCGCCTCCGATATATATATACATATATATATAAATATATTACAATATATATAATAATTTAATATTATTACTATCTAATTTATTATATATATATTAATTTGTTATGTAAGATATATATGTTTAAATTTATGTATATTATATATATATATAATTATATAATATATAAATAACATATATTCTTTTAATAACTAATAATAATAATTATATTTATATCATATACTCATATATATATAATATATATATATATATATATATATTATATATATTATACCCTATATATTATATTAATAATTTATAACGAAAAAAATATAAAATATATATATTCAATAAATAAAAAGCTGTTCTTTAAACTTTCCTAAGACGAGAGAGAACCAATTTCAGAGTTTCATAAGAGATGTAGAGTAGAGTAGATAGGAGGAGAGAGATATATGAGTGATAAGACTAGAGAGAGATGAGAGAGATAGAGAGAGAGGAGAGTTATATATGAATGAGAAGAGACAGAGAGGGTAAGATAGATGAGAGGTAAGATAAATGGAGGTTATTATTATATAATTAATACCTTTATGATAATAGAGGATGTATAAAATAGTTTGATTGATACAATATTTATTTTATAACTAAATTTCAAAGTTATAATATATTTTCATAAAAATAAATATTGGATTTTCATGTCGAGCATTTAAATTTCATACACTTTTCAAATGTATAAAATATTGCTTTTTAAACTGTATAATACAAACGTACTATATATATATATAATCATATATATATATAATATATATATTATAATATTAAAGTAATATATTAATATACTATATATATATATATATTATATATATATATATACTATATATATATAACTACTAATATCATACTATCGTCATAATAATAATAATACATAGATATTATATATATATCATAATATATATATATATTATTATATATATTATAATTATATTTTATATAATATATATATTTATATATAATATATATATGATATATATAATAATGTATAATATATATATATATTATATATATATATATATATAATATATATATATTAAGTATTATATATATAGATATATATATTAATAATATAATTATCATATAAACTAATAGTAAAGTAAAATAATTATATATATAATATATATATATATTATATACTAATACTTAATATATTATTTATATATAATATATAATATCATATATATCTAATTAAATATTTAATACGTAATATAATTTTGCTCAAATCCACCAAAAACCTTAATATAATATATATACTCTATATATATATCATAACTATATATATATATAAATTAATATCTATTATATTACTTATTTATATATACTATTATAAAGTTAAAATATATATATATATATTAATTATAGTATATTATATAATTATATTATATTAATTATATTAAGATATTCTAGATATATATATATTATTATTATATATAATTATATATTAATTAATATATTATATATATTATATATATTAATAATAATATTATATTATATAATAATTATTAACTATATTAATTAATATATATATTAATATTATTATATATATATATATATATATATATATACTATACTATAATTTATATATTTAATATATATTATTATATATATATATATTTACTATATATATACTATATTCTATATATATATATAAAAATAATACTATATAGAATATATATATATATATATATTATTAATAAATATTAATATTATATATATATATAATATATTATATTATATATATATATATTATATATATAGATATATATATATATACATATAGTGAGAGAGAAGAGATATATAGTACTATATAATATAGACGATTATATACATAAGCACAGGCATATACTATATCAGATGAGAGAGAGGACATATAGTAAGACAGTATGAAGTCACTGAAGTAGTTAAAAATGTTAGGCTGTTAGTCGCCACCTGATATATTATATATATACCTAATATATATTATATAATCATAATATTTACTATAATATTATATATTATATATTATATATATTAATATTATATATTAATAATACATTATACTATTATTACATATATATATTCATTAATATATACTATTATTTATATTATATATAATATAAGTAATCAAACCGACTTATCACTATATGATTATATTACTAGATATATATATTATATACTCTATAGTGGGAGTGAAGCAGCGTACCCGAAGCAATGAGATTACCCCATTGATAACATTATATGACTATATGTAGTCCTAGGGGGATCCCCATTGCATTTCCAATATTTCTCTCAAATGTGCGTACTTGTTCCCCTATCTAACTATCTCACCTTCTTACTCGTATACATATATTACATGTAAGCACTTAGCCCTCAATACATATGTACTGGCTAATATTATATATTTGCATCATAGCACTCTCTGCAAGACATGTAAATAATCTATATATGGTTTGACTTATCTAACAATATCTACATGATTATGTACATCGGCGATTGATTCCATCATACACTTCGTCTCTCGCGGAGCAAGATCAAGTGTCGTGCGCGGCATACTGTTCACTCTCCAATACGATTTTAGGTAACGATATTATTCCGCCCCCTAACCCAACGTCACCATACTATCTCATTCATCACAAGTGGTGCGACTATTTTGTAGCCTTGTTACTGTGCGTCTGCTAAGCACGGCTTGTTTCTAGTGGACGGTCCTACTTTTCTTATTTGCACTCTCTATACTTTCTAGTCATATCCTGTCTCTCTGGTATGTCCATATATATACTCACAATCATCTAATTATTTGCATCTCCTTAGCCATAAGAAGTTCTATTTACCATATGGGACAAAAATTTTTCCAAACACCCATACCATCTCTCTCTTCGTATGTGCTTGCTCATCGATTCTCCTCTCATCCTTACTTAAAACAATATGCTTTGAGACAGAGTCAGTTTGTTAGCTTCGTTCATTAGCTCACTCAGCCCCACACTCAATGACATCGTACACATACTCTACTTTCTCTCAGATCTCTCTCTCAGATTTTTATAGTTGAGTTTAATATAGTCGGAGACTGACGCTGTAGATCACCTTACTCTCAAACGATTTGTTACATCTGTCCTAGTATAACCTATAATTTAAGATTTACAGGTTGCCATAAACTCTTATATCATAATCTGTTTATGAGTGTGTGTATTAATTCATATGTGTATTTGCGTAATTGCTCAACATAGAATATTTATCTCGCTGTTTTGTGTACGCTCTTAATACTGCTATGCTTACCTCTAAAGCTTATTTGTGTGGATTAGTTTTCAGAGATGCTTATAAAAACAATTTTTCATAAAGAGTATAAAGCTGAGGAGTATATTCTCTCTTCTAAAGAGTCTATGACTACTCTCTCTCACTCGCATAGTATAGTCCTCAAATGCATATGAAGTATTATATCTTGAATTTCGTCACTAATTCGAGCGTACAAAGTTCGAGTGGCTATTCCCTCCCCAATTCTCAATGCATATACATCAAGTAGCGATATTGTATAATTGAACAGCGCTTACGACTCTAATTCGATCTAATCCTTTGATATTTATCATAACAGAATCAAAGAGGTGCACTATGCGTACAACAAGCCATAGGCTGCTGTTCCTCAGCAAGTTCTAATATAGCCACGCATTTGCAACTACACAATATGCTACTACATAGTCTCAAGAGAGAAGTATTATTAATCCTTTGTACCACAAATTATCTACTGTAAATATATACTTGAAAGTATCACACTCCTCTGGTTTCAACTCTAAGTATGCCGGCTGCTACGGCAGATGTCATTTAAAGGATTTGGGAGAAGTTCTTCTGCAGCAACAGGCACTGAGTATATGAATAACTCTAAATTAAACTTTACTATCATTCTGGCTCAATCCTCGTCTGTACTGCATGTATTAATCAGACACAGATACAATATACACTTCCCAGGGAAAGTATAAAGACATTAACCGTCACCAATTAGTCTTTACTAACAATCAAACTAAAAAAAGCCAACGCCCCCTTTTTTTATGACACCTAGCTTTCACATTTAAATATTTTTGTTCGAACTTTGGAGATGATCACGTCAACTAGCAACGAGTTAAGATATATGGTGGTGTCGTTGCTCTTAAGATAATATTATCTCACATAATTAATATCAAGTACAAGGTATGAATAAAGTGCCCATCATAGTAAGTCTAATTCATTATGCTTAGACCTCTCTCTCTCGAAAAGGTAAGGGCAACAAAAACTCTAAAAGAAAAATAATCATTCTCTACAAGTACTTGACTGCATTACTACACAGTGACGTTGAAAAGTCTCAGGTCTCCGGCCTATTATTGCCCAGCGGATATATTAATTAATATATATATATATTATTATATCATATAATTAATTATATATATTAATATATTAAATATTATAATATATAATATTAATATATATATATATAATATATAATATTTAATTAATATATATATATATATATAAAATATATAATAATATATATATATATATAGATATATAATTAATTAATATGATATAATATTAAATATATATATATATATATATATATAATATAATATATATATGATACATATATATATATATATATATATATTAATATTATATGTCCCTCCACATAATAAGATCCAGTATAGCAATGAATGTCTTTAAAGTAAATGTTATTAAAAGTTATCCTTATTACTATTATTCTTCTTTACAAGTTATGATCTCCTATGGTAGAGTGATATTACACAGCTAGTAATCCTAACGTTTCTTATTCACATTACTGTTTCATAGCAGTACGGATAGTATTTATCCTTGTATATGAATAGTGTGTTTTTGATTCATCATGTTAGTGATATTTATTATATAGTATTTTCATCTCCCATATATGATCACCCTCAACTTCTAATTCAACTTATGAGGGATAAGATAGTATAGATAATATCGACATCGGATAGCTAGTTTGTGGACTATATTATGAGATAATATAGTTAGGAAGTACTCGTGAAATGTTTTCTTCGCTCCAGAAATCATATAATTGATAAAGCGCTCAGTTGTTGATGAATGTGAGGACTAGTATAGTATGGTGCAGCACCCCAATCGTCTCAGTTGTCTTTTTATAGTATATATATCTGAGTGTGCGTGAGAGCGTGCGAGTGTGCGAGTGCGGTTCCAAGAATCAATAAGTACTTGTTATAGGATTGTGTTAACCTGCTCTATCCTGAAGTGGGTTACAAATTCCTATATAGCAACGGAAATACTCTCCGGTCTGTATATATCAACAAAAAACAAATACACATAAAATCTCAATATTTTACCTTTTGCTGTACTATTGCTTATACTATGTCTTTATAACGTATGTGAGAATATATTGATGTCTGAATCTAATTAGGAAAATATATTAAAAAAAAAAAAATAGGTAGACCACATTAAGGAATTCGTATTATGCTCTGGATCAAAGTTTTGTTACTCAATTAGAACTCTCGTGAGTATCATAGCAATACTATTTATTAGCGCTTTTATTCCTCTCAAAAAATATTGTGAGCTTACTTCTTAGTTATCTATACTGTCTCAGTTAAATCTTGACAAATTTTGACGTCAATTGTTCTCAACCAAACTAGATCTCCTGCACAAATTTTTCCTACAAATAGATAATCTATGAAAACTCCATTTTATCAAAACCAGTTTCTTCAGCAATCACTCTGACAATGAACCGGAGGGTCTCTCTCCATCACAGCTTTCTAACAACCTCACATCACTTCTCACTCGTTTTATTGTTTGAATGATTGTTATACTGTCTACACGGGGTCGCTTCAGCAGGTTATGTCTTGGACTAACTCTTTGAGAAGCACTTGTTGGCTCACGTAAACACGTAGTTCTTCGAATAGAGTGCATCCCCATAAGCTTCGTTTAAGAAGCCAAATGCTTTGCTGAGGCTAGATATGTTTACGTTGACACACAGAATAGTTAGATTGTCTTCATTTATCTTTAATTCAATATATATACTCTACATCGCATTGAACGTAACGAGATATATGAAGAACACACCTATACACAAAAATCTGATGCAAAGCAAAACGTAACTCGACGGTTAGAAACACCTTCTCTCGCCATGCCCTCTCTTCTCTCTCTCATAACCTCTATGCTCTGCCAAGACTCGTACTCATCTACGTTCTCTCTCTTTTCTACATCATCCTGTCGTCTCTCTTGTATTGTGGTCAGCCTAGGTAACTGCTACTCCCACTTCGTATACCTCACGGAAGTGAACTACCATTTCTATTCCAGTTGTTCATGGAATTCTATCATCTAATTATTCCATGAGTAATCATCATTACTTTTGAGGGTGACATATAGCAGTATCTATCATATATATTCATATATAATCTTTATTTTAATATTTAATTATTTATCTATTATCTTTATCTTATCTATTATATATTATCTATCTATCTATCTATATATTCTATTTATGTTATAATATGAAGTAATATATTCTTATTCACTCTTACTCTAATAAACTTTTTACTTTACACGGAAGTATATTATAGTTTTTTATGGGCTCTTAATTTCTTTATTGAATTGTCAACTTTATGAATACAAATTTTGTAATTAAATCTATGTAATAATATATTATTATGAAAATGCTTTCATTATATAGTTCATGCTAATAATAAAAATCCCATGTCCCCTCACTCTCATACTATTCTTATACTCTTCATCCTCTCAGATATCTTACTATATCTTATATATTAAATAAAACGTTTTTCCATATTTTGTAAATACAGTTCTGTTCAGGTTCTCTCTCTCTCTATTTTTGTACATCTGATGGAGTCAAACCTCCACTCTAGTCATTAACTACCTGCCTTCTATGTAATCCATCTAGCTCGTTCCTAACTAGATATATTTTGCTTTTAAAAGTAATGTGATACTATTAGTGTCTCATTATTAATTATCACTTGTAAAATTTACTAATTTTTCTTATCTGTAGATTGAAGTGTATTAATAATTATATAAAAATAATAATATATATTAATATATAAATAAATATAATAATAATAATTAAAATATAATATATATAAATAATAATTAATATATATCAATAATAATAATAATAAATTAAATATTAATTATAATAAATAATGATTAGTGACATTTATATTTGTATGTACTTATTTGGAATAATATGTAGTGAACATATTAGAGTAATTATTAATCTAATCTTGAATATGCTAAAATAAATGATGTCTCAAAAGAAATTTCAATGCCTTATTTTTATTTACCTAAACTCAGTTTAAAACTTGCTTAATTTATCTATTAATTAATATATAATTCTGAAAAGAAGAATATGGATATTGTAAAATTAATATAATATTTATTATATTTTTTGAATAAATACAAATTATTATTACTGCAATATAACACATTAACTTATATTACCCTTATGAAATATGGTATAATTTATGTCTCAAATTATAAGTCTCTCTTAATAAACAATGAAATGAAGAGTATGATTTACCATAACTTTAACTATGTTAACAAAGTTTTTCCTTAAACTAAGAAAAACTGATAACTTAATTATTACGCATAAAACATTATCATAGCGGATTAAATGTCAAAATCTTTTACAATCTAGTTTCATTTTTGGCATAATAATATAATTTTCATATATATGAGTGCATGAGTACTGTACAAAGCTTCGCGATTTAAGCGCTTTTTCAGAGAATAGTAACTTATGAGTTAGTAAGACTTCTATAATTTAGCAGTTTGACTTCTAGCCAAATATTTCTAGACATTAAAAAATAGGAAGTTTCAACAATACGATCGCATGTAAATATTTAGAGCAGAAGTAGTAGTGAAAAACACATGTGGCTCGTATTGATTCTCGCCCTTAGACGCGAAGCTCGTTCCAGATTCTAAATTACATATCTGCCTGTGTATCTAACTTTAATTATGGTAAATAAGTGTATATTTAGATTTCATAGTACAATCCTATGTCAGAATTAAGTAAGTATTACGAAACGAGTTCAGTATTTAGTCATTACTGTCTCTCTTAAACAATTAGTGGTGTCTTCCTCTCATAGTGATGATGTGACAAGTCTCATTCATGTGTACCTGATATCACCGTAAATATGAGGCTTTAAAATTATTTTATCGCGTTAAATTAAGATAAAATCTGTATAATGCGAACACTAAAATATTCAAACCTCATAAATCTACAAACAAAATAGTTAACTGAACACAAAAATATATTAGTTGCTCTATAGTGTTATATTTTTTCTCTGAATTATATTAATAAATCAAATCAAGATATTAAATTATCTGATATATGCTAGATAAAATAATGTGTAACGAGTGTAGAGGTAGTGTCACCTGCTATATATATATATTTAGTGCAATGTCTAATTATTTTTTTTTGTTTGACGAATCTGAAGAACTTATGATTAGAGAGGCATGCCTGTATAATAGAGAGGTTTTGGCATCGTCCCCATTAGGTAATTTAAACCTAAAATAGTTTTGAATTATTAAAAATCTAATACCATTGTGCAATAAATTACTCTTCAATATATCAGATTATCACGATTTTTTTCCATTAGTTATCAATTTGTATAATGATGGATTGTATGATATATGTAGTTCTTTTCTGTTTGTATATTTTGTTTGTGAATTAAAACGTATCCTAATTGGTCTTCACAGCGGGTTTTAAATGAAGTAGGAGAGTCCGCGTTGCTAAATTGCAAATTTATGTCTGAGGATTGCAGAGAGTATATTCTCAGTACCAAGTTTATTATATTTGTTCTCGAGATAATATTTAGTTTACAAATAAAGACACTAAGTATAGTTGTGGTGATAAAAACGAGGTAGAGAAAAAAGTGATGAGTGCACTGGGAAGATAAGAGAGTATGTCTAGTGGAGATGTTGTTTTGTTTTGTGAATGTGTAGGAAGTGGTGCAGCTTGTGCATTATAATAAAAAGCTCTTGGTGAAGCAAGCCGTATTTAATGACTATACTTTGGAGTGCCCCTTAGGTCCTGCGCATTTGAGTGGTCAGCTTCGAAGTTCTCCTTAGCTCGTTAATCTTGGTCATATGTGAGTGTAGAAGAACGTATGCTGTTGTATAGAGCTGTGCATAATGCGATTCCTTATCAGAATCCTAATTCGTGAAGTCATATTTATGCGAGGATAGGAGGGAACTCGAGATATTCCTCGAGTGCTGTGTGATAAGGCTTGTTAGGTGAAGAGATAAGTCAATCTCGTCAGTGAAAATTAGATAGAGTTAACAGAGCTAGATGAGAGAAACATGATTTAGACAAGATTGAATGAATGTGTGTGTATGCAATATGTCGTAATGGTAAGAATAAAAGTTGCATAAAGTCTATTCATTTTTCTCGATATATATCTCGTAAATAAGAGAAGACGTGAATGGTACGAATAAGAGTGTAGTTAATTCAGGAAAAAAGTAATGAATCTCTCTTTTAGTGATAGATGTGAGAGAGAAAGACGGAGAAATTTTTCGAAGTATATAGACTAATTAATAACTATTAGAATAGTGCGAATAGAAATCGCATAGAGATTCCCAAGTGGGTGTATATGTAGATTATACAGAGACAATATCAAGTAGACGTGTGTATGAGCCCACAGAGCATGCTCCTCGTCGACGGAACAAACTATTCAGTGTTGTTAGACGATTATGAATAGGCAATTTTGTTATTATAATTATAGTGTCATAGACGTGAACTGAGTCAATAACTAATATAATGGACCAGTTCGCGTATCATCTGGGATAAAGTTCAGATCTGAAATATAGTCCTTAATTATAATCAAAGCTCAGATTTAGTCCTTTTCCATAGCAGCTTCCGTTGTAAAAGTTTTATTAATATAATTTCTAATCGTGTCTCATGTATTGCTTCTAGTTTTGAATTTCTGTCGTCTTCTAAATTGAAGCAGTCCTTAAACTGTAATGAAGATTAAAACCATCGTATTTTTGGTTTGCGGTTTCTGCCGTCCTCTAATCTGTTCTAGCGGGGATAAAAAGCCAATGGTATTGAAAGCAGTCTTGTTTAAAACTGCACGGAGGATTCATCGCTCTCCATCGTAAACGCTTTGACTTGTTTATATCAGATCTTGTAAATATTTTGTGAGACCCCTTTAATACATTAAAATGGAACTTGGCAATGTTTTCATACCAAATTTTAGAATGCGTTTTAAGTGACAATTTCTATATTGTATTCAATTAGACATCTTTTATCGATTAATCTTCATAAGCCGTATTATCCATAGGATTCAGTTTAGTACCAATTTTATGTTGTCTTATCTGCAAGGTTCATTTTGGTACAAAACATATGTCGTCGTTATCAACTCCTTTTACTGAAAATATTCATATCAATGTAGAATGTGTTTTAAGTGACTATTTCTTTATCATATTCAAATTACAGAGGGTTTATTTTTGTATTAAACCTATGTCGTCGTATTGATCTGTAAGGTTTTGTATCAAAACCAAAATGAAACCATGTAGTCGCTATCAACTTTTCTATGTAACTAACTCGATTCTAGTTTATAACTTAGAAGAGTTATGCAATCACAGTGAAGATCTTCCCTCTCAAAGAAATGGATTGGGAAAGTTTCATTCATCAATCGAACTCTCCGGAACTTCAAATTAATTAACTTCATTACTAAGAGAAGAGGATTGGAGATCACTCGCCTCTAATATCCCTGATGGGAGATGACATATCTTTCAATAACAAGAAGCTTCGCAATTATATCAACAGGATCATTCTTCTAAAATATTGGTCAATTATTTTCCATTTTCTTTGTTTGAAACCTAATCAAACCTGCTCACTAATCTCTCTCTCTCTCTCTCTCTCTCTCTCTCTCTCTCTCTCTCTCTCTCTCTCTCTCTCTCTCTCTCTCTCTCTCTCTCTCTCTCTCTCTCTCTCTCTCTCTCTCTCTCTCTTCTCGATACAGAACACTTTGAAAAGGACCTTGAGACATTCCCCGTGAATATTTTGCTATCGATCGTCATTATGAAAGTTGCAAAGCATTGTGAAGCACTCATTCGTATCAGAGATGATGGTAATCCTTTATATAACATCAGCTTCCTATATTTATATGATTAATTATTAATGATTGCACGAATTTCCTCTGTGTTCAATGATTTGAAATTAACAGACAAATTTGGCATTATCCTGGAATCGATATATATATATATATATATATATAATATATATTATTATCATTAGTCTATTAAATAAAAATATATATAAATAAATATATATTAACAGACATATTGATATTATACTATATATATATGATATATATATAGTATATATATATTGCTTTCCTAAATTAAAATATTTATAATCTAAAATTTGTTTAAATAAATCTACCAATTTGTTTAAATAAAAATGTGAATCCGGGGTAAAGAAAATGAACAACTTAGTTTTTGAATTAACGGGAAACGGTATTTCGCCATTATCGGAAAAAGAAAAAGATATTATGAATATTTCGCTTCCTGGAAATGTTAAACAGGTTCATTCTTTTCTTGAAAAAATGGGTTTCAAATTCGAATACATACCTTGTTTCATAAATCTTATGCTGCCTTTATACCATTATTTAAAGGTAAATAATAACTCGAATCGAAAGATCACCCGCGGTTTTACGGGGAAGCACAGGAGGCCGGGCCTCTCTAAAAAAAAATAAAAAGCACTAATGTAATAAAATAATTTGAAATTACATTTATTACTATTATAAATAGATGTTTAAAAAGTTTATACAGGACGCAATTTTACATTAAGATCACTTTTTTAATTATTTTGAAGGCCTCCCCATGTTTTCGGTTCACGAGCCGCTTACTAATATATATTATATATAGGTATATATATTATATATATATATATATATATTATATTATATATATAATATATATATATATATATAATATATATATATATATATATATATATATATATATATATATAGTATATATTATATATATTTTATTGTTTATATTATTTATATAATATAATATTTATATATATATATATATTATAATATATATATATAATATATAGTATATATATATATATATAGTATAATATATAGTTATATATAATATAATATTATAATTTATAATATATATATATATATATAATATATATAATATATATATATATATATTATATATATATATATATATATATAATATATAATATATTATATATATATATTATATATATATATATATATATATGTTTCATCTCTTTCAAGAGTCATCCATGATTGTTTGAAGAATGATAACTCGTATTGAATAATTTTTAATCAAGACTTTCTTCACCTTTGAAAGAAGCCATCTTTAATTTTAATATTCAAAACCCAAAGAATCTCCAAACCTCTAATGACGAATAAAAAGGTAAGTTATTTTAAGTTATTTTATAATTACTAGTACAGTTCTTTATATGCAATCAAAAATAGATTGCTGTAGATTACTCTCAAGCGGTATTTACTGTACGTGAGTTATTGATAATTAATTAACAAGTTAAAAATAATAAAGCTTATAAATATTTTGGGAAAAAATAAAATGGAAAATTTTTCCTTTCATACGTTTCTTCTCTGAAATGCCTTCACCACGGGTGTGTTGATGGTAAGTACCGGCTTTGCAAAGTGCCTATCGTTATCCGTTATTTAATTATATGATCATTAGACTATGAAATGGTTTAATAAGCTAAAAGGTAGTACAGACCAAAATTTGGGAAAATTGTGACAGTGAATGGAGTTCAGATGAATGTAGTAAACATAGATATTGTGATCTAACTGAGAACTGTGACGCTGACAAAATTTGCACATTTTAGGGGGATCTTAAAGCATTTAGCTGGTAGCCGATTCAAGTATAAGATTTTTATGGTGATTTTGAGGCGGTTACTTCGGTGAAAGGATGACCATTATTTTCATTCGGTTATTTTCCTCTCAGGTCATTCGTTCAGCATTCTTGCTGGAAAGATCTGCGAAGCGTTGTCTGTGTGCACAGATTGATTAGTTGGTGAGAGGAGAAAATGTAGAATGACTTTCGGGATATATTTGTAGCTTCTGAGATATGACCTCTTTGTCGGCTGTTTTATTGACGATCACCTCAGTTAGAAGAGGTTTAGCATATGCGAAGAGCTAGGCGAGTCAGAATGTAACATGGTTTATTTAGTTGATGATTAAAATTTGGAGTTGTCTTTCAAAAAATCTTTTAACCTACAGGGGCGCCCGCATAAAAATCTTCAGGGGTGGGCAAGAGAAGTCTCCATAGTTCCTTTAAGCGATAAGAAAATCATAACATATTCTTTATTCAAAAATATATCAGGAGCATATATATATATATATATATATATAATATATATATATATATATATATATATATATATATATATATATATATATAATATATATATATATATATATATATATATATATATATATATATATATATATATATATATATATATATATATATATATATATATTAATGCTATGAAAGAAAGGTAGCAGTTCCTCCAATTAAATATATATTATAAAAAATATTTTTCATATTATATATCATCTAAGTAAGTTCAGAAGCATTAAATTATTGGAGAAGCTTTGCAGGGTTGCGAACTGAATAAATTGGTTAATGATGCATTTAAATTAGCATTTTTATTAAAAGTATTAAGATAATCATTATCTTATTATAAATTACCTAATTAAAGGAGTACTATACAAATTTATAATTAGTTTGTGTACAACTATATGGGCAACAATATTATTTTGTTTTTCCAGAGGAGGCAAGTACCCCCTCTTACCCCTGTGTGTGGGCGCCCATGTTCACCTAGTTCCTGCTGTATAATAAACAAGATATCAGTATAAAGAGAAAATTTAACGACTATAGGGATGCTAGTAACCATAATAATACACTTAGAAACTTCCCTGTCGAATATCATTCAGAGTTTAGTAGGGTGACAGATTTCATGGCATCGGACATGGAATGATGAATTTAATATAAGGCATTGGATGATGAGGAGCAGCCGTCTTTGAATTTCGAAAAACTTAAATTTTAAGATAATTCCGATTCGCCATTTTTTTCCTAGGTCTTCTCAGAATTGCTTCCTTGATGTCAAAAATCCTCTCAAGTAGGTGTCCCCAATTGAGAGAAGAAATCAATTTGGAAGTATGGAAGAACTGGATAAAAAATAGTACTGAAATTATTTTGTTAGTTTGTTA
>JABUQX010076932.1:52500-62500 GCA_015478945.1 Trachelipus rathkii
GAAAATCTATTGTGACATCTATTGAAACTGGGAATTCAAATTAATAATTTACAAAGAAAATCTGTTTATGAAAAATGATTGAGCAATGGGAATTTTCTAAATAATTAAATAAAACGTATTAGATTATTGAAGGGTTTTTCCCATTGGGTTTTACCCTATTTCACCATTGGGTTTTTATATGAAATAATATAATTTTATTTTAATTGATATCCTGTTATTAGAATATTTCCAGATTAAGCAATCATCTTTTCAGAATCTCCCCCCTTAAAAAATTTTTAAAATTTAAAAATTTGAAGTGAGATCAAAATTAAAAAAAATCAAAAATATTGAGTAAACTAAAATATTTTAAAAGTTCTAACTAAAAATCAAAATAATAATTTATGCAATAAATTATTATGTAATGTTCCGGCTTGTCACTTGCATTCCGTAATGTGACCGAGTACGGGTTTGGTTCTTGAAATCTTCGTGTAAGAGTCGTATCCTTCTCCGTATCGTGAAGCCCTTTTCTCTCCATTGTATCTTTTGAAGTATCCCATTCGCCATGTCCTCTATAATACCTTAAAGAGAAAGAAAAATATCGGCAGCAGTATTGGGTCTTTAAAAGATTGGAAAGATGTACATGTTAATATGTAGAATGTAATGTAAATTCTAAGAATTTATATTAAATGAACTGTATGAGAATTGCTGTCATATGTTATATTGACTGGTAATGTCTTTGTTGATTGTTGTAAACTGTGCTGAATTGTTGTTTCAAGTAATGTTTAAATGCTGTTTTGTATGTTTGTTGCATGTTGCAAAAATGAGTCTAAAGTGACTGAATTTGATGTCTAAAACAGTGTTTGCATGCTGTTGACTGTTCAAAAATGCTGTTGACTGGTATGTGAATTGTTACTTGTCTATAAAGTTGTAGACTATGTGATATGATATGATGTTAATGTTATTATCATTGAAATATAAAAAATGATATGAAAGAAAATTGAAATAAAAATTTCTAAAATAAATTAAACTCTTAGGAAAATTTTCCCATATTTCGTTTTCTAGAAATCTGTATCTTTAAAAAAAAATCTATTTGTAATAGGGATTATTATAATCTGATGAACAGGGACAGTATTAAAATTGTTAAAATTTGTAAAAATTATTTAACTTTTCATTCACTAATTTTTATATTTGAACAGGGACATTATTTTAGTAAATGTATAAGATATTGAAATTTCAATATTACTATATAAAGATTGAAATAAATGTCTTCATCCTTAAAATTTGATATTAACTGAAATTTGTTATTTATTTCATGCTGGGATAATGCTGTGATTATATATAATGAAGTACATCCCTAGGACTTAATATCAAGTAGCAAGGATAAATTCAATTATATTTTACTAGAATTATTCTCGTTTATCTTACATTCATGTGCTTTGAAGTAATAAAATTATATGAAGTAACTTATAAACAAGTATCCTCGAGCAATTTTACAGGTTTGCAACTCGAAAGCAATTGGTAATAAGTTATTGATTCGAACAGGGACGATATAACCAATTTACAAATGTTATAAGATAATCAAAAGTTTTTAACAATTCATTACTTAATT
Organism: Trachelipus rathkii; assembly: GCA_015478945.1. Lineage (NCBI taxonomy): Eukaryota > Metazoa > Arthropoda > Malacostraca > Isopoda > Trachelipodidae > Trachelipus > Trachelipus rathkii. The sequence continues at coordinate 54,089 of JABUQX010076932.1, forward strand.
TACTCCATTATTTGATGGAGGATGGAAATAAATGACTTTGTCCTGAAATTCAAATGTGATTAAAAAAAAAGAAATCATATCCAGTTTTCAGGATAAGTTCAATTATATTTCAATTTAAATTGAGTGATGATGTTTTTGACATGATAGGGAAATTCCTCAGCAACAAGCAATGACATTATTTGTCTGTTACTGACTAACCACATTATCCTGAAAATTGCGTACCTCAGTGTTCCCTGCTAAAACGAATACCTGTAAAAGAATACATTAATGTTCCCTGATAGTGTACTTACTTCAGAGAAATTCTGTAAAAAAGTTTTGAATTAGGTTTAGTAAATAAGTAAAATATAAATATAAATTTAAATAAGTTTTCATAGGTACTCCTGTTATTTATAATTACCAAGATTATATTACTATATTACCAAAAATTATATTTTAGCTATATAAGAAAAATATAACAATTTTTGTGTGCGTGTGTGAATTAGTAAGAAATATTCTCGAATGGGAGAATATATGAAATTTGTAAACAAAAGAATAAAATTATTGAAATATGTAAATAAACAACATATTCTTGTATTCACGCCGTTATTCCACAATCATCCTTACACCTTTTTGTTTACCTATTTTTGGTAAAAAAAATGAAAAAATTTAAATGTAAACATAAAATACTAGGTGTGTTTATGTATTTACACAGTGAATATTTATGAACTGTTATTTTATAAAATGTTATGTTATTAATACACGACTGGACGAAAATGTTATGTTAATAATTCATGACTGGACGCCAGTTTAAACTAAATGTAACAAGATTAACAGAAATCTTCGGTGTAGGTAAATTACCTAATATGTTTAGTGTCTGTTTCTTTTGAAGTCAATTAATGCACAAATGTTTCCATGTCGTTTGCATATACACATAATGCTCCATATGTAAGTATTACGTTCAGATATGTATGTAATGCCCACATATGAATCATACATAAGGTGATTTACATCTATGAATGTATACATGTATACTAGTGTTATGTTTATGAGATTTATATGTAAGAGATTTTCACTTTAGTCGTGAAGTATCTAACTGTTGTAACAAATCGTGGCGTGTAGGTCAAACTAAATTATCGTTACCTGACCCCTTTGTAATTAGAAATTTCTAAATGTGTTAGAATTTGCTTGACTGTATTAATATTTTAACTCTTTCATTCATACATTTTAAAGTTACAATTATGTGGTTATTATAACTTACACTAGATATTTATTATGCATTGATCAAATATCATTAAAGTTCACAGATGGAACTATGTCAGTTTAGAAGAAAACTGCAAAAATTATAACTGATATAAACTTACAATTCAGAGTGGGTAGCCGTGTACTGAATCACTAGTGGCTCCTTACTTGTTCACCTAATTTCTGAATATTGGTAATGTTACCACTTATATTTATGTTAATAAGATAAATTATCTTTAAGATTGCTATCCTTTATATGTTATGTATTGACTAAATGTGAAACAAAAAAAAATGTATTAAAGAGTAACAATGTAACTTATATTTACTAGAAAGATTATAAATGTATCATAAATGTTTTCTTTTATAAGTGTTCTCTTAAGTTTGGCTTACTTTTAATCATCCGACTATAGAAGACATTCTTCTCTGTTAAAATACAAGACGAGTATCTTCTTTAGTTTGATGACTAAAATACTACTCTAAATTTAATTTAATTAGAATCCCCAAAGTTGAAGTTGTATAAACTTACTTGTTTATTTCCAAGGTGTTCTTATTCTTGTGAATCAGCCTTTTGATTTAGAACGATGTTGCTCTTTTGTATCAGCTGTTTTGTTCTCTATTATCATAATCACACTTCCTTCTTCTAAATTTATTTTCTTTATCATTTAATCTTTTAACTGTCAACGTTATAATGAAAAGTGAATGCTTTTCCCATATGTGTTCCGATAATAACCTTTATTGTTGTCTTCTTATGACTTTAAAGTATCGAATCAATGGTTCCATCTTTTCTTTCCTAAAGATGTTTTGACTTTATATTCCTTATGGATACACAGGTTCTCTTACCGGTCTCACTACATTTGTCCTGTATCCATCTATTTCTTTCTTTATATATAAACATTGAACTTAGAAAATTATTAGCTTTATTAGCTCGTATACGTATGTGTTCAGTAGAAAATATTTGCGAAATTAAGCCTTATTGTTATAAACTTCTTTTGTTATTATTTGGTTCCTTCTTCCATTTGAAGCAATGCGTCTGGATAGTTAAACGTGCACTTTCTCGTATCCTTCAACAATGTCAAATTTCAGATTGGTAAGTTCTGATGATCCTATTGATCCTGTAACATGGTGCTTCTGGCTTCTTCGCCATCAACCTTTTCTTTATAATTTTACTATGAGTTTACTCATATCTGTATTTCTTGTTGAACTTCCTATCTAAATTTTTCTTCTATGTTTCGCAAATTATCAGTGAGATTTCCTTAAGATTCTCCTATGGGTTTACTCATATCTGTATTCCTTGTTGAACTTCTTAGCAAAAATGTTTCTTCTATGTTACCTTAAGTATTGAATCTATCATTCCTTTCTTCCCGATCAATTTGTATTTGATCCGATGGATAATACTGAGCGGTTATCATATGAAGAAAACTCATATATCATTTATATATATTACTATATTATATATATATATATATATACATATATATTGTATATATATATAATATAATATGATATATTATATATATATTATATATATATATATTATATATATATATATGATACTATACAATAAACATATTGGAACCAGACAGTTGACTGATGTGCTCATTCTATCCCTTTTGGATGAGCTTACTTTTATTATTTATCATTTTGTTCTGTTATTTTCCTCTTAACAGTTTTATTTCTCTTAAGCTTCATTATCCATACTTCTACTGTATCTAATGTGAGTGTTGTTTTGCGATAATCTTTCTATCTTCGGACATTAACTTCTTTCTGCCCTAAAGGCTTCTTTAATTATTAAAAGTATCTTAATGTGTGATCTGCTGATATCGTTCTTTATTGTTGTAGTTCTGCAGGGTTTTGGTGGTGTTCTGTATAAATTCAAATTGCAACTTAAATATATATACAACGACGGCTGTACTTGTCGTTTATATATGCATCATGTGTTCATTATTGTTTCTTTATGTTACAACCTGCATTTATTTGTATTCTTCCGATCTAAATACCGTGCACCATATCTCGTGTCGCCTTGAAAGATCAAAACTAGAGTTACACCTCTCGGGATTTTAACCCCTTTACCAAATTTGAAATCGCATGTAAGGCCTCATACATACAATCTCTTGGATCTTGTTCTTTCTTTGTTCATAAAGATAGGTGGTTGGTATGATCAGATGAAACTTTTGATTGTTGTATTGCGAGGTCATTATTTGCGTATTCAGCTTCATGCTTGTGTTATAGTGAGAGCTTTAGAGTTGAAGTTACTACTTCGATAAGAGTGACAATGGATGTTTGTCAACAGTCTTTACCTCTGTCCTTCTCTTTTCCACAAATATTTAGCTTCATTCTTTAGAATACCTCCAATATCAATCAGATGAGTCTGAAGAACTTCGTGTCTTATTAGAATTAGAAAAGCTGGAAGGCGAGCATTTTTAATCTCTGTTCCCTATGAAAGATAAATTGCTTATGCTTGTTACTCTCTTCGGGCATTTCCAGTTTTTCCTCTTCTGCTATTAACTCTGTATCTTCTGCTCAGTGCGCGATGATACTTGCGACTTTTAATGATGGTGGACACTTATACGTTAGAGTGTCATTAACGTTTACCCTAAGTACATTAGAGTTGTGCGATGAAGTTCCTTCACAGAGACTATCATCAATTTGGATCAGCGTGTTTTCCGAGTTTTCTTTATCTCGTACTTCCTACGTCTACTCTTCTTCTACAAGAGGTTCTACACATCATTATGTGTAAAGCAGTATGATCCTTACAGCTTTCGGTACTTTCTCTCTCTATGTACCTCATCATTCTAGTTCAAACTTGTGATCATAATCGAATGGACCATTCCCTTATCTCCATCAGAATCAAGCTATCTGAATCAATCGGAGAGGTCGGACCTCAACAGTTCCTTACAACTGTGGTCCTTACCAGTATAAGCTGCATTCATTCCCATTTGAATGACTATGCACGCTCGGGACGGAATTATTTCATCCTTTGTATATTTACCAAAGGGTTGCAAGTAATGCTCATTCTCAGATGGTAGAAAGTCTTTTTAGCCTCGTCTGTCGTAACAGGGTAAGGTGAGCTAAGGTGGACAGCATTTGATCCTTTCACGAACTAATCAGGTAGATGTACTTGCAATTGGAATCAACCTGTCGGTGATCCCCTGTCACGACTAAAATTTACTATTTTGTATAAGGTGGCACCTAACAGCATGTTTGGCCTAATGCCGTTTTTACTTCTCAGAATCTTCTTTCAAGAAGGTTCCTGAGTTTTATCGGTATCCCGTCCTCAACGGGTTTTGACAAAGTAAATCCGGAAGTTTCTGGAAGAAGCTTTCATAGACCATACAAGTCAGCCTACAAAAACAGTGCATGGCATAGTGTTCGAGGCGGTCTTTCTTGAGACTTTATAATATTGCAAATCACCTTCAAAAACATCTTGCATTATTGTTCGAGGCGGTCTAAATACCTTTGTTTACTGGCAAATATCACAAAATGGAAAGCTATTTTATATGTTGGTTAAAAATGCTTTCAGAAAAAAAAATAATAATGTTTCAATCTCCCATAGAGTATATAAGATTGGGTTCCTGAAACTTATCTATGCTGTGGTGAGATTAATATAAATAGGTTTGTGAAGAATATACATAATAGCGCAATCTTTAATTAAATATGCTGTAGCCGGTATCCTTGTGTATGTGACCATGGCACAATGCTCATATAGTTTTTAGCGGCTAGCATAAATAAAGTGTTCTTCCATAAACTATGGCTATTTCTATCGCCTTTGAATCTATTATTTTCTGATTTGAGCTATTAATTGGCTCTGTGCTTTAGTGTGTTGGTGCCTGTCTAATACTTGTGCCAGATTTGTTCTGATTTAACAAACAGAACAAAAATTCTATGATTTTTCTATTTATCTGTACGGTTTTCCACAGATAAGAAGTGGCTGGAATCAATCCTTTCAATTTACGAGGCGCAAGAGTGACAGTTTATGGTCACCTTGGCATCATCCAAATCATTAATTGATCGACGACGTCTTACGGGTACAATTCCCGCAACCTCCTGCGTTTAAGGGATTGTCCACTTGAATCACTTCACTACATCCAGAGCATCTAAGCTTAATAGTCCCGATCATGGGTTATTAGTGATATTAGTGCTAGGTTAGGCTTTTCAAAGCTTCAAAAATGACTGTCCAATTTCCTTTTGAAGTTTGATCCACCGTCTTTCTTAATAACACCTTTTAGCCTTGAATCTTGACTTTAGCTAAACCTAAATGTAAGTTTTTATAGCTTGTACCGCTCTTGCCAATAGCGGGTGCAAAGCGCTTGATTACTAGCTTATCGATTGTCAAACACTCCACAACTTTCGGTAAATACCGACAATTCTGGATTCATTCATCCATATCTATGTATTGACACCTTACATTTTACTTTAAGTTAATAAGTACATAGAATATATACACATGGTTCAAGTGGGTACATAAATAATTAATGAAACTTATTATTATATCGGTGAACTTTATCTACGAAGGAATCAGAGCGAGAACCCAGTATTATTTTACGTACATATTGTGTCTTTTCGAATATGCACGTAAATTAACACTAAGTTCTAGGCACTTTTTATGACTAGAATTCTGATTCTTCTATATATTAGGCACCTCACACACACACACACACATATATATATATATATAATATATATAATATATATAAATATATATATATATATATATATATATATATATATATATATATATATTATATATATATATATTATATATATATATATATATATATAATATACTATATATATATATTATTATATATATTATATATATAAAAATTATATATATATATAATTATGTATATAATATATAACACGCATGCTAATAAAATACAGGCGCATAATAGGAATTGCATTATGAAAGTAGTAAATAATATACTATTTGGCAAATTTTATATTAGTAAATTAGTATACTATTTGGCATTTTTATATCGGCAATATGTATACCTACATTGACACTGCGGTTTTTAATACTTTCATATTAGTCGTATTATAAAGTTAATAATATTTTAATGGCACTTTCTTTTATGTGCGAAAAATAATACTAAATGCTCTAGGCAAAAATTTTACGTTATGTAAATTAATACTGATATATATATATATATATTTTTATATTTGTATATAATAATTAATATTTCGGCAATCTGTGTAAATTAATACAGTGATTTTAATTCTTCGCGTTAGTACGTTAATAATATGTTAAATGCCTTCTATATAGATATAAAAATTAATATTTTATTTTAGGCAATTCTTTGCAAATAAATTAATATCGTATTTTCGGCAATCTTTCGTGGATAAATTATTACTATCTTTTTGGCAATCTTTTTTTTATATATATAAATATAAATAAATACAAGTAAAATTAGCTAAAATAGGTAGTAGCTATTTCCATTTAAAATAAATTAAATATCTACGTTAACTGTGATTAGCTATGCTTAGTGGTTAAGCATAAATTTGTGCCTTAGAATTTTGGCAGCTCAAAATTTATAAAATACGAGAGAATAAAAAAAAATAAAAATATTTTAAATAAATATTAAAAATTTAAAAAGAGAGAATATAGAATAAAAATATATTATTACTGTTTAAGATAAATATTAAGTGTAGTTAAAATAAAAATAGAATGGCACTAATATAATTATGGTGTTGAATGAGTGTTTATCGTGTTTAACGCTATAATGGACACTCTCTACTACCTGAGGTACACATTATATGGTACCGAGCATTTGAGTACGTTGCATATTCTCGGCAATTTCTATCTTGTGAATAGTTCTTTCCTGCTTTCTCTACCTGAGGTTCTCCTTCATCCTCGAGGTCTGATCCGCTATTTAGCATCATGGCGCGGCTTTATTGCCTAGTGGCCCGATGTATAGTGTTCAATTATCTTCCGGTACTCGTTTGCTTTCTCTGCTTAGGGCTTGTTTTCCCTTATGCCGATGGTAATCAATACTGTCTCTAATTTAGAAAGAATATATTCTTCATATCCTTTATCGTTCTCTTCGTCAGAGCTTAGTGCAATGCAGCACTCTTCCATTGTTTCTTTCGGAGCTATTTTACAGGGATCATGATCATCCCAGTTAGTATGGTACGAGGTTTGAGTCTCTACTCCTTCGTTCTCGTTTGAATTTTCACCCTCTGGTGATCTATCATTCTCCTCAGCGTTACCCCTGCCATTTAGGGTTGAGATTTCACTCTCTGCTGACCAATTAGGTATTCGGTATACTTCTCTAGGATTACCCCTTTTGTTTTGCCTATGGGCTGATCTGTATTGCCTACTTCTTTCAGATCGATTATTGTTTCTTCTTCTCAATCTGCTTTCAAATCTTCTCCCTCTACTTTCAAATCTTCTCCTTGGAGGGTTATTCTGTTCTGAATATTGCAATGGCTTTCTCTCAGAACTTATGTTCCTAAATCTACCTTTATATCTGCTAAACGATTGTTCTCTGCTATTTCTACCTTTATAGCTATATGAGTCGTAATCTCGATAGCTCTTTGGATATTCTCCATCTGAATATTCGTGTTTATGTTCACTCTCACTTTGGTCGATTTTATTAACTTTAGCACTAGCTACTTTGACTAAAGTTCCTGAAGTTTGAAATGCGTTTCTCATGGTTTGACCTCCTATTCTTATTTGTATCGTATTGCCCCCAATTTCTATGTTATAGTTTTCTCCTATAATTTTATCTTTTACTTCTTTTCTTACCCCATTATTTTCTTCTTCCTCTCTCAATTCTGTAGTCATAAATTTCTCTTCTTCCCTTTTTTGCATTTTTAACTTCTTTATATTCTTTATTCCACCTTTGGACTTGGTTCTTTATTTTATTTAAACTATAATTATCGTTAAACCAACTTAAGTTGCTTTCTTGCTCTTCTTCATCCCTATAATTTTCACTCTTCTCTGCCATTGTTCCTTAACCGTTTACTCTCTTGGCAATAATGTATGAAAATTTAGCAATATTTGTCTCTGGTTGAGTGATTATAATCACTACCGTTCAGAGATGCTTAATTTACCCTGTAATCTAATCTTTTTAGGCCTAGCTGTCCTCTGGGACAATTGCTATTCAGCCTGCTGAGCCTTCTGCTATATACCAATTCGTGGCTCTCTTTTATCGCTACCTTACTTAAATTTCACCTTTTCACCCCTTTTCTTCA